>OMKY01182778.1:0-13411 GCA_900302395.1 Bregmaceros cantori
AGGGACTACTTTTGAATACCTTAATAATAATAATAATAATACCTTAGTCATTCTTAAATGGCTGCTCTTCACTTTCAACTCTTTACAAATTTTTTTCCCGCAAACATTACTTTTTTTGGCAGTGAGGGCTGAGGTGAAGGCCCAGGTGTAATGCTCACGGTTCGCCACTGCACGTGAGGTTCTGCATATACAATCTACGAGGAGGGAGCGCGGAGTAATTGGAGCGCCGGGTTAGCGGAGGTGATCACTGAACAATCTGATGAGTTTTTTTTTTCACCCAGCAGCCAATTTATGTTTCATTGATGCCTAGCCTGTCACTAGACTGTCGGACAGTCATCGATTTAATAGCGCTGTAATTGGGCCAAATTGCCATATGCTTTGTGTGTGTGTGTGTGTGTTGATGTGTGTCTGGACGTGTGTTTATGTGCGTGCAATCAAGGGCAGCAAACGCTGCCAGTTTTCTTTGAACATCAGTCAATTCCCAAAATGTGTCAGCACTGATACATGAGCGCAGATAATCACTATTTATACCAGCCTTGTTCTTCATCATCTGCCTTACCTGCTAGTTAACTCAATACGTTCCGGATAAAGGACTACATTGAAAAAAAAAAAACAATCATAAAACTCACAGCCAGATGTAATTGTAAGTTTATTCACATTTCTCATATTTTGATAAGGTTTTATGAAAAACAACAAAATTATCCACAGGGGCAGAAGCCATTTATACTCTAGTCTGCAAAACATGTTCCACATACTTTGAATTCAGTAAAGCAACTAAGGGTTCACTTGCATGGTTATTGCTTTCACACAGAAATCAATATATTGCATATTTTTATATTCTATATTATTTTTATGTTCTATAATTAAAATAACAATCAATCAATTTTATGAACAATAGGACCTGATGACTAAAATAGACAATTAAAAACAACAACAATAAAAGTGTTGTGTAACTTGATATTGTAATATAGCTGAAATTGAGTTGTTAACTCATCCAGTGCCAGCCTTTTTCAGCACGTCCCAATGCCACCGTTTTTTCAACATGTGAATGTTTTTTTCAAGACCCATGGAAAGTTAAGTGTCCTTGTCAACAAAACACATAGTAGAGGGAACGTCAGACTCTCCTTTCTCATCAGAAAAAAAACCTTGTTTCTATCGGTTTACATTCTTTAGTAAAAGCCTCCAGAACAGGGGTGGGAATCAATAAAAACTGATGACTTCTCACAAAAGCTCCAGTAAATGCAGGTGAAATGCAGATGGTGGCCACTAGGTGGCAATGTACAGCGCAACTATACGCTCCCTTTATGTGGCCCCACAGGCAGCGTATGGCGCCCATTGACGGTCAGATAGAGGTACTGCACCGAACCTTTTTTTTTGCCAATAAAAACCAAAGACACGACAACGCATCTTTGGCACTTAGCGGTACTATTAAAAAAAAACGCAGGAATGCGTCTTTGGCACTGAATGAGTGAAGAGAGACAGTAGCTGTAGTCGTATCCCAAACGAGTTGGAATGAACAATCGACACGTTTAGTCATTATTATTATTATTTTTTTATTTGCGTAATTGCGATTAATCAAGTAATCATTTCAGCTCTAGAATGAGCTAACATTGTTGAACCTCTTCCCACAGCAAAGATGAACGACAGCTACGGACAATTCAACAGCACATCCCCCGCGTCGACGCCAATCGGCAGCGATCCTTGGAACCCAACCACAACCCTGTCTGCCTCTATGCCAATCTCAGCCTCGGCGATCCATGACACCGAATTCACCATCGTCATGGTGATCGGTGTGGCTGCAGTGCTGGTCGGCATGACTGCATACCTGGCGGTGTGCCACCGTTCCGGGGAGGACAGCGGAGGTGGTGGCGACTCGGACGGCGGCGGATTCTGCGGCAGTCGGGGTGGGGTCCTCGGGGGGTCGGCCCGAAGCACCAGCAGTGAGCCAGAGCTAAAAAAATGGCGGCGGTTGGGATCCTACCGCCGCGCCTACAACATTTCTTTCAAGAGGCCCCCGCGCCCTGCGCACCGCAGCGTCCACAGTCCGGTTAAGGCAGCGGGGCCGGTGTATAATCCCGGGGTGGCCTGTGATGCCAGGCGTGCAAATTCAGCAGAGGACGCCCACACGGCCACACCCTGCCTGATGGACTATGTCACTGAGATATGAACGCTGCGTCTCTTGGTTCCGATCATGCGCTATCCTGGACGCAACTTTGCGGCCAACATCCCCCCAATGCAGTCAACGGTTCACTACACTATTAACTGCGTAAATATCAGAAGCTATAATAACAGTAATCTGAGTGATGATCATCATGCGTTTGTGTGGAGATGGTAAAAAAACAAACTTCTCTGGATGCCGGCATGCCTTTAGATAAAGACACTAGAAAATGTCTTGAATGGTGACAACAACTCTAAAATGATCTCGAAGTCCAGCTATCTAGCACTATTTCTTTAACCAGAGCTAAGGAAATGGTGGAAAGCTGAGTATGTGAACAGTGAAGACTATGCTATTTAAATGCATCTCTTTCTTCCTAATCCTCTTGAGTTTATTGATCACTATCAACATGACTATTAACCCTAAGTTGTCCAGAAAGTGCTGGCTTAGGGCAGTGGCCTTAACCTGCTGCACCACGGGGCAGGTGCCCCAGTTGTTATATATATATCGTTTTCAGCATCAATTAAAAATACAATTTAGAAAAGTTGTGATAATTTTGGACTACAAAAGCGTATTGGGTGTTGTAGTTCGGCCACTGAAAATCTCGCCTGCAAAACTAAATTTTAAAATATGATATCTGTGTCATGTTATACTTCTTTTCAGAACAACCTCGGCATAACAAATATCAATATCACAGGTCAATTCTACAATTCTCTCCCCCGCACAACATCGAAATGCACATCACACTTTTGAACTCTCTTAATTGTATCTTTAGCTTGGAAATTCCTGCGCCAAAATTCACCAAACATACACATTTTGTGGCCCACTCATCCATAAACAAACTGAAATAAAAATTCCATCCACGTTCTTGAGAAAACAACACAAAATATTTCAATAGTCTATGGTGATAGCTGAGGTTGTTCTGAAAAAGAAACATGCCCCCGATACGTATAGCAATGACTATGTTTTAAAGTCTCTATCCATAGATAAAATGGCAAAATGGTAACATCGCCTAAAACCGGCCTGGTCACCTGAGGGTTAAGATGGTTCTTTGTATCTGTGTATATTTGTGTATAAAATAAATAAAATGTAACAACACATGCTCCACAGTTTTCGTTATGGTGGCTATAGACACACGAGCCAGTAGGATGTTGTCCTATGAAGAGTAGTGCAATTTGACTTTTTTTTGTTTATTTTTAACCAGTCATATTCAGTTATAGTCAACAGCAAGTTTTGGTTGTAGCTTGCACCCTTGGGTCCTTTCCGCTAAGTTATGCTAACAGAGTACTTGTGCGTGCTATGGTGAGTGGATGCACAGAGCCAAGATAGGTCTGTTTCGACATCAGGGAAGAATGCATTTCAGTACAAATTTACAGTGGAGTTTTCCTTTAAACACTAAACACAGAATGGCACACAACACGTGTGCCTGTGAGTGTGTATGTCTGTCTGTGTGAATGTGTGTTTCTTTGTGTATCTACTGACTAGGGCTAAGACGATCATGCTATCTAATAACATAGCCGAGTCACCGTCTCCCAACTCGTTCACAAAGTTGGAACAAGTTTGAAATGGTCTTCGTGCATCGAGTCGGATTATAATCGATTGGGTTCACGCAGCCTCGTGCCGACTGCTGTCGGCTGAGCGTACAGGACGCAGCCATGTGTAGCACACAGCCGGCTTGCCAACCGGCTTAGGCAACTCTTTCCACCCGATTAAAAATAATGTCATCAATTCAACCTCACTTGGACCAGCTGAGCATAGATGAGAGCTTTCTTTTTCTTTTTTTTTTAGGGTGACAATTTTGATGATCATACGACGGGACGATTGACAAATCGAGTCGGCTCAAGATTGCGATCAACAATCATATCATAAATCGCCCCACGCCTACTACTGACTGTGTAAGTGTGTGTCTCTGTGCTTGTGTGAGTCTTAGCGTGTGTCTGCATGTGTGTTACCTGTAGGATGCTGGCTCCCCGGGGAACGTTCTCGAGGATGCTGGCCTCATAGCTGTTCTGTAGGAAGATGGGTCTGTTGTCGTTGACGTCCAGCACCTCCACATACAATGTGGCTGTCCCTGTACGCCGGCTACCGGCAGGGCCGTTGTCTGAGGACGAGGAAGGGGAGGAAGAAGCGTGGTTTGGGGGCGGGATGTGAGAGTTATGGCCATGGATTAGATGTCATCCTACCCTTTGCTAGACTTTCTGGCATGTCCATGAGAACTCGAACCTCACGTCACAGAAACAATTTCTAACCAGCCGCTGCACGGCTCCTATACTGATGCAGAACTGGCACGAGTCACTTTTGATTTCGTCCCTCCCAGTATGTATCCCTTTATGGGCGTGTTTCCACTACGAAGTCCTACTGGACACAGATTGTTGCCTTTAGACAGGCCCTACTGCCTCCTCACCTCTGGAGCTCCAAAATATAGGCCGCCGCTGGAAAAGGTTCAAAACAAGAACAGGTGACCCCCCCCACACCACCACCCCACTCACCGTGTATCGCCTGTGTAATTGCTGAAGAAAGCCAAGATTAAGAGATTGCTGTCATACAGAGTGGCAACAAAGTTCTAAGATTGCAAAAGGTGTGCAATGTATCTCTAGCCTGGCAAGCCAGAATAAATTAATCATCCTCGCATCACATGCAACTAGAACGATCATTTGGTCTGGGTTAAGCAGGTTCGAAAAAAGGTGTGTCAATCAAACAAAGTTATTAAAGCTGCAGTAGGTGTGACTCTCAACGCCTTAACGGGGCGCTGATTGGATCGCCCGAGCGTGGACAACAATCAGATTTATCGGCCTGGTCTCGAGCAATACATGGACGTTTTGTTGGTTTTGACTTACCAGACTAATGTATGTCCAGCTATTCAGAGACACCTTCGACACCGTTTTTTGGAAAGGAGAGGAGACATGTGGCAAAGCTGTCGGTGAGGGTGAGCGAACTCACGACTCTCCGCGCCACTATGACATATGCGTGCTTTGTAGTGTGCACTTCCTTAACAGTCTGAACTACTGCGGCATAGAGGGCATTCAAAAATGTAAATGTGAAAATGTGTGAAAGACTTACCGATGGCTTCGATAACCAATGTATACGCTGACTGGGTCTCTCTGTCCAACCCCACCACCGTGCGGACAATCCCATCTCTGAAGCCAACACTGAATTTACCATCCTGGTTCCCGTCTGTAAAAGAACACACAGCAATAGATATACAGTAGGTATGAAGGTTTATGAATTAACTCAACAGTTTTGATCGCATATTCTTCAACGTTCTTCAAGAGTGCCGTACTGCTGTTATGGCGATGCCACAACTCTATCACTTCCTTGTGGTTATGGCTTGTCACGAAAGGTGGACCCCGCCATCCCCTGCTTGTGGGCGTTGCAAGTTAGAATCCCAAATGCACAATATCGTGTACGCCCCTTCACTTCTGTTGATGATGTCCCTGCCACGCTTCCTGATTTCTATTGCTTTTTTGATCCATCATTGATATCAGTTTCTTTCTGTCGTGACGATCCTGGCGCAGATAGGAGGGCCAACAGGACACCACTACTGAAGAACAGTGCACCAAAAGTACCCGGATGGTGCACCCCATCCAATATGCCAATAAATTGTATTTATTTTAGAGTGAACTGTCACAGTTATGCGATATGAATCACAATTGATGAAGGTTACTTTTTAGTGGAGCGGGTGATATTGGTGAGGAGTGGAATGACGCAACGTTGCGCTATTTATGTTCGGCATGGAGTATTCCACTTGGAATATCACTTCTATGCTGGGAATTCGCACACTATTCATTGAGTGTGTAGTGCACAAAGCGGAGTGCACTTGGCAAAGTATGCAAAGTAGAACACAGCCACAGACTAACTCACACACAGACAAACTCAGAGCTATTGGTTCAGACAGTCGTCGGCCCGTTGCAAACACCCCGGGCTATCAACAGCCTCAGGGGACGCGGAGGTTGAGACACTGGGGCCTTTTCATTCAGTGAGGCTGGTCTCTTGATCTCTCTCGGGCTCTTGTTGGGATGCTTGTTGCATTTGCTGGATGCCCCAGGGGAAATCTTATACACAACATGTAGTCACGCCAATTTTAGGCGCCGGATTTGGAACTCCGAAATCATCCACAATAACTGACATAGGAAGGTTCATACATAGGGACAGGGGGTTGATTCTGTCTGGCCTCACTGTTGGTGGTTCATGTTGGTGATGGTGTCTTTGGGGATGATATCTGGTCTCAAACTGGAAATTGGGGGTGGATCTGAGCCCCCAGGCAGTGGTCTACGGGATCGTGGGGGAGTCTACTGGAGTCTCGGCCCCCCTCCAACGTTCAGAAGTATTGGTTTAAACAGTCGTCGGCCCGTGCAAATACCCCGGGGTATCAACAGTCTCAGCGGACGCGGGGATTGGGACAAGGTTGCCTGTGCGTTTAGCAAGGAACGTCACTTGAGAGACACAGCGTCTGCATGGAGCAACACTACTCTTTCTAGCCCCTTTGGGACTCTTTAGCAACGCTGGTCTCTCGATCCCTCTCAGGCTTTGGTTGAGATGCTTGTCACATTTGCTGGATACCCCGGAGGGAAATCTTAAATAAAACACACACGCACATATACCTGTGATGAAATAGCTCAGCTCGGCATTGAGTCCAGCGTCGTTGTCAGAGCAGTTGAGGTGCACCACTGCATGGTCTCGTGCTACGCTCTCAGGCAGTGAGGCGTTGTACAGGGCCGGATAGAAGGTGGGCGTCTCGTCGTTCACATCCAGGACTAAATGGACATTGAGACACACACACACGCACACACAGGTAAGCACTCAAAGTAATAATTCATAATGGCAAGTAAAGAAGTACATATACTTAAGTACTGTACTTAAGTAGAATTTTCAAGACTTTGTACTTTTAGAAGCACTTTTCTCTATGATGATTTTTTTACTTGTACTCAATAGATTTTCAACAAAAATATTGGTACTCCCGCTACTCCTTACTTTTCCACAAACAGGCTTGTTTTATTCTTTTTATTTTCATGCAACAACGTATATGTATAGCGTTAATGAGTCGTGTCTGCAGTGTTATTTATGAACCTTAAGTGAAGTTAATTAGGTTATAGGTTGTTTAAGGTAATTTATTCAAACATACAAATATCATTGACAGACATCCAAAACATCCAAAAAGTGAGCATTTTATATACAAATTTAGTTTTTGTACTTTGTACTTTATACTTTCAAAAATACTTTTGAGTATATTTTAAAGCCTGTACTTTTTACTTTCAAAAATACTTTTTGAGTACATTTCTCAGCCTATAGTTAGTAATAGTCTTACTCAAGTAAGAAGCCGCACAGACCATAGGTCGAACCGCGGGTTCTAATCCCCTCTCTGGTTTTTCTTGAAAGTCTTCCCCCCACTCTTCATACCAGCTTCTGATTTAATCCTAACACTATCTCTCTCAATAAAGAATGAAAACGAATACGCTTGCACCCCATAAAAAGTTTTAAAAAAGAAAGAAATCTGGGTATTTTGCCATCTCTGTTTATAACTTGTAATGCCTTGTTTCTTCTGCTTCGTCCAGGGTAGGGTCGTAGGGGCATCACGTTGAGCAGGGAAGTCCAGAACTCCCTCTCCCCGGCCACTACTGCTAGCTCCTCCAAGGAGCTCCCCGAGCCGTTCCCAGGCTAGCCGAGAGACATTATCTCTTCGGCGTGTCTTGAATCATCCCCTCCCTCATGTCCTGAACGCCTCCTCGAGGAGCCCTCCCTCGTTCCTAATCAGATGCCCAAGTTACCCCAGCTGGCTCCTCTCAACGCGAAGGAGCAGAAAGGCTCAACTCCGAGCCCCTCACGGATAACTGCCAATTAAACTCATTTCAGCCACTTGCATCCACAATCTCATTCTTTGGGTCACTAGCCAAACCTCATGATCATAGGTGAATCAGAATACTTTATTGATTCCAATTGGGAAATTATATTTCACACACGTTATACAAATATATACATAAATAGGGGTGTTGCGATTTTCGCTGCCTGGAGCTGCACTGCTTTGGTAGGCAGCCAGTAGCAGTGGAGGAGTCCGATCTGCTGGTGCTGGTGGTAAGGAGCTGTATACCGAGTATTCACCGTAGTGCGAAGTCTCCCACGGCACTTAACGTCTGCAAAATTATATATTTCGAAGCTGTTAATCACCAAAAGTAATCGCGATTAAATCAGCAATCGCAATTTTTGGGGCCACGATCATCACAATGGGATATTTTTTAAATTGCCACACCCCTTTGCACATTATAATATAAGTTATAATGTACAGTAATAAAGGTTTAACAAATGTGAACCCGACAACAATACAATAGTTGCATGATAACATATAGGTCATTTGCATAGCATTTTTTCCACCATGTTTCTGTCTGCAAATGATGGTTTGGAACTAAACTTCAGACACAGTTAACACTTCAGTACTTAGTAGCAGGAGTAGTAGTAGAATAATAATAATAATAATAATAATAATAATAATAATAATTATTATTATTATTATAAAAGGGAATACCAAATAAAGTGCTTCAATAGGAAGTAACATGTAAATCCGTGCCATGCTAAAGGGCACAGTGGACTGACTACAACATGTTTCCAGTTTCGTAGAGTCACTAAGTTTTATCTACGGACATATGCACACACAAACATGCTAAGTAGTATTGAATTGGGTCGAACAGAGAAGAGAAGAGACAGACCACGGGAGATAAGCCGTGAGTGTGGAAGATGGAGATGCAAAGAGAGAGAGACAGAAAGATAGAATGAATTACAATAAATTAAATTCATTGCTTAAATTTGGAGCCCATGAGGAGTAACGGTCCGCTCCAATTTAAAAGCAAGCACTTGTTATCAGATTCATATCCTGGCCAGGCAAAAAGCAATCTGGGCCAGGCTGACTGTGAGGCGGACAATAATAATAATGCACTCATTTCAAACGATGCATGTTTGAAATGCCTGGGGAGTCCTCCTGCACAAGACAATGACTCAGCACTTGCCTGTGGACTCCTCAAACAAACCCATTTAGTCGCTAATCTAATCCCGTCAATGGCGGTGGACACGTATTTGCATTGTTTGTTGCAGCTAGACTGTTGTAAATATTTGGGGCTCTGCCACTAATCAAAGACAATTTTATCAGAAAAATGCAGAACTACATCATAAGCAATTCCATTTCCGTCTTAACGTCAACGAACAACTAAATATATGTTAAACTAGAAGCACTCAAGCGATTGCAAACCTGCGGCGTAGTGGTGCAACGAAATAGTACTTTTAGTGCTAGCAGTATATGTGTGGCAAACCCATTATCAATGCAAGTTCTCATAGAGTAGGGCGATTGCGATTGACGCCATTGGCAAACACGTCAACTACGTTTCCCAGCGGCCGTTGCGACCCGCAAGTCTGGTCACGTTAAACATGGTAAGCGCCCAGCCATCTGTAATCAAAATGTAATCAATTCTTCCGTTTCTCATTCCCAACAACTCTGCAAAATTTCATCCAGATCTGTCCACAACCTTTTCAGTTATCTAGGAACAAACCAACCAACGCCACCAAAAACATAACCTGCGTTCCGTGGCGCAACACCGATGCAGGTAAAAATTGTTGGACAACTGCTTTTGTAGCTGTATAACAGTATGTATGATAACAGCAAGATTCTATTGGTGAAGCTTTTTAACGGAAAAAAAATGTGATATGCTAATCTAGAAGCAGAGGGGAAGGTTTGGCCGGTGGAAGTGGGTTGCAGGGGCTTTGTGGCCAATTCCTCCACAAGGCCCCTAAAGGGGATGGGAATCCACGGTCAGGCACAGCGGAAGGCCGTCAAAGAACTTTCACAGCAGAAAGAAGTAGTCACTGGCTGTGGCTAGAGCGCAAAAACACATCTTGGGCTGCTAGGTAGAGGATTGCAAGGTAGCAGCACGCGACACACTCCAACAACAGGTGTTGATCAGCCTGTGGTGGGACACCCTTGGTGGAAGGTGTCTTGTGATAAGAGGCCGAAACACCTAATGAAGCTGAGGCACACAACTGTCGATGTGGCGCACAGGTGACACCCCGTGATCCTTAACAACCCCCCCCTCCCCTTCCCCACCGCTCATGAAGACGCCCTACTATTGTGCTGAAACTTGAGATATTAACCAACTAGTCCTATGAAGAATCCTTCAAGAAGGTCAGATTCAAAAAGTCCTTTGTTTACAATAAAATGAATGGATTGAAAAAAAAATCAATGAATGAAATGTGAATCAATGAAAGAAAAATTATTCAGTGAAAAGAACACGTTGAATCATGATGAGCTCAATATGCGGCTCGATTCTTCAAGAGAACACAGTCAAACAGCGTATGAGCGGATTTTAGTTCAACAGAAAGAGTTTCTCATTTCTTGTAAAATATTATGTAATATTCCACTATTCCCACGGGAGGCAATTTTCTTGATGCATGATTCAAATAATGTCCTGCGGTGCCTATTATCAAAATGTCTCCACGGTCATGAATAATAATAATATTAATAATAATATTAACAGGAAACGTGCTGAGGTTTTGTGGCCAGCAGGTGGCTCTCACTCATCATGCGCCTGTCTCCTCCCTTTAATTTGTAGAGTAAAGTGTATTGCATCAGGCATTAACACTGTTTAGTAATTCCACTGCAGTTCACCACGCAGTCTGGGTCTGTAATTTGTAGTCCGTCTGGAATGGACAAAGCCTAGGGAAATACTAAGGCGGCGCTGTTTGCTAATTAAAAAACTGAGACTACCTTCTGCTGTGCGGTGGCTCTCCCTGTTGCTGTGAGTTCACCGTATGGTTCGGGCCGGTTCGTTCGCCAGGACCAGGAAGAGGGTGTTTAACCAGGGCTTTGAACTGGTTCAGGAAATGGAAATGAAAACCGGGAACTTTTTCCAGGGAACAGAAACGAAACCGGAAACGTTGTTATTTTTATGTCCTAAAACAGGAACACTTATTTAAAATTAAAGGTAGCCGGTTAATACCGGCTTTAATTCATCCCCCAAAGTTTTCATTGAAACACTGCGCGGTTGTCCGGTGTCCGCTGCTCCGCCAGTCTCTACCGCCGTGTACATTCCCTTCCGCAGCGCCCACAACATACACACACACAAGCTTGTCACTTTTGCTGGATGCACCGGGGGAACCCTAAAATAAACAAATACATGTAACTCATATAATTGAATGGCGTGAAAGGAGATATGGCACTGTGTTCACCCCAGTTGCTCAAGGGCAACATCTAAAGGCCGAACCCGTAATACAGGACAATGTCGACTCTTTACATACTCTTTGTTACAGTCAAGTACCTGAGCATGAATAGCAGTTGACTGACTGCCACTATTGGCTGTACATCCTTTTGATGTTGGTCGGTTCCCATTACATAACGACCTGGCGTCTTGTAGCTTTCCAGTAATATTACAATTCAATGCTTAGGCGCTAGCTCCCATGACCTGGCACGGCAGGTAGCGTCTGACTACTTTGACTGCACTTTTGCACTTAACTCTGAAAGCTCTAAGGGGAAGAATGAAACATGTCACACCTGTGATAGTGAGTGTGGAGGTGGTCAGCCGTGGGAACTCTCCAGCATCGTGGGCCACAATCCTCAGGTGGTACTGGCTGATCTGCTCGCGGTCCAGCGGGGCTACAGACGTCACCACGCCCGTGGTCGTGTTGAGGAGGAAGTCCAGTCGAGGCATACCGACCTGCCGATCATACCAGTCACATGGTGGTGCAATGATCACAATCAAGGCTGCATCTTTGAATCTATGTAGAATTGTGCATGAATTGACTAAATACATACACGCACCCCCCCAGACCATAGGTCGAGCAGTGCCACAGGTTCTAATCCCCTCCTGACATTTCTACAATGTCTTCACCCGACTCTTCATCCCAGTTTCCCAGCTAACCCTATCGCTGCCTCTCAATGAAGAATGAAAAACGGCGCTTGCGCTCAAAACATAACTTGAAAAAAAAGGATTTTGCAATTCCAGCAAATTTGCTGGTCGTTGATACCGAATGCAATTCATTTGACAATGACAATTGTAGGGATGCTTTTCTGTTAAGCACCTTGAGGCGACATCTGTCCTGATTTTGCTCTGTACAAAAATCTGATAAAACCTGCTTGGAGTGAACGTTTGTGCACAATATCCAGTAAGTGAAGCTAGTGAGAACCAATGAGTACCACCTGTAGCGCTATGGTGACCAGGCCATTTTCCTCTTCATCAGGGTCCGACCATTCCACCTGGAGTGGGGGAGATGAGGGTAGTGATTGACTAGGCCATACCCACACAGGGGGACACCGTATAGGCCCAGTACAGCAGATCAGATGGCAGACTGGTTTAATCCGATGATTATCCAAAATAGCCACAAAAGCAAGTCTGTGACACAGGCTAACTTTTTCCGCTGCAAAGAATTACTTGTACATTTTTTCCAAAGTTAAACAAAATAAATTATTATATAAGTTATTATGTTACTCCATTTTTTAAATCTTGCACTGGCTCACAGTCCGTTTCAGAATTTACTTCAAAATGCTTCTACTGGTTTTCAAATGTGTACTTAGCTTACCCTCCGTACTTGGCTGATGTACTTGTACCATATCAGCCGTCACAGAACCTGAGGTCCAGTGGCACAGGTGAAGATGGGAGTAGACATGCAGGAAATACGTCGGTGGTGGGATTCGAACCACCGACGCTATACAAATTTAATTTAAATTTGTTTAATTTGTAAATTTGTATAATAAAATAAATAAAATGGGAACTTGGGAAAAGGCCTTCCTCAATGTGGCTTTTGAGTTTCACACCCAGTGCTAGATATACATGACATACACACACAGGTTGCGGGGTTGTACCTTGAAGACAGAGGAACCGACGGCCAGGCCCTCAGGGATCTCTGCTGTGTGGGGGAGATTGGTGAAGGAAGGGTCGTTGTCATTCAGGTCCAGCAGATTGACAAACACTGTGGTGCTGACAGTGGCACGCAGAGGAGGGGAGCCTCCTGAGGAGGGCAGCAGAGAGAGAGAGATAGCCAGTAGGAGAGAGAGAGAGAGATGGAAAGAGAGATAAAGAGAGAGAAAGCGAGTGAGAGAGAAATACACTTTATCTATTAATCAAGGGTTGTGGGGTCGTCTGTCAGTCTCCTGTGTATGCACGTGAGTTTATGTGTGTGTGATGGAAAAACTGAAGATACAGGGGTAAGGGGTAAGTCTATGTACAGGGACAGTCTATATTAATGGACAGGCTGTGTGTATGTATGTATGTATGTATGTATATA
>OMKY01182788.1:3665-21396 GCA_900302395.1 Bregmaceros cantori
ATTTGTGTACTTTTTAACTTTTTGAGAGTACCTTTTTCACAAGTTACTTTCTACTTTTACATATGTTGGCGTCATATCTCTTCTCTCCCTCTAGGGCGCTCTCTCTCTCTTGGTCTCTATCTCTCTCGCTCTCTCGTTCTCTATCCCACCGTTTCCATTAGACTCTACAAAGCCCCGCCCAAAGTCCCACCCACCTCGTCCTGTCTCAAACTTTAAAGACCGCCATTTTCATTGTGTCGTGACTAAGGCTGCACCCGCTGAGGTCCGTCCCTTTATGGGCCCTCTGATCCCTCCCCTGGTCACACGGGTATCCACTGCATCAGGTCGATGTTTGAGACTATGGAAAGAATTAATTTAACACCAAATCTGACCAAATACACTCAGACACAGTGTTACATTTAACTTGTTAAGTGTTGATTTAACACTGTAAAATGTACTGTGCATACTGTGCACATATATTTGTTGGGTGTATGTGAGTATATACACGTATTAAATTCTGTAACAGGCGCCCTTTTTCTAAAAACTCCTGTCATCTCCTTAAATGTCTTTAATCCTCTTGGGTCATATAACAGTTAGGCAGTGACCCCGCGCTGCTCTGGGTATTAATAGAACACCACTCCCTGGTTGCTCGGGGAGTTTAGAAGCGTCCTTACAACCACTGAATCTCACCCATGTTGCCATTAGGCTCTGCACGCTCGTTGGGTTTGTTCCACGCCACACCCTTGACGCTTCTAATGCTGGCTGAGTTTTTATTTTTATTTATTTATTTATTTTTGGTTTTTTCCTTTCAAATCAAACTTTATTTATATAGCACTTTTCATGCAGAGCAATTCAAAGTGCTTTACAGCAACAAACAAAGCAAAACAACGAGAACAAAAGGAACCTTCCCAACCCATTAAAACAACCATACCCGCATACAAATACAAGAGCACACACAGACACAGAGCCAAGTGATTTGTCATTAAAATGATAGACATGGCTTGGCACCGAAGATGTACAGCAAGAGGAAACGCTGGAGTACTAATGTCAGCTTATATAACTTTATCGACGAGTTCGGGGGGGTTGCCGCTGACCATCGACGGGACGAGAGTGTGTTCCAAGGCTCCGAACCGGTTCACGGAACGAAAACGAAAACAGAAATTTTACGGAATGTTATGAGGAGCAGAAAAAGGAAACGAAAAAGGCTTACTTCAACTGTTGCAGAAGAGAAACGGAACATTATAAAATCCACAAAACTGGTTTAAAATGTTTTTTTTTTCTGTTCTCCATATATCGTATGTCTGGGAGACTATTTCCGGTTGTGCATCCATTCAACTTTCACCGTCAGTCATCAAGCCCCATGCATCTGGGGCTCCATCTTGTGGACAGACAAGGAAGCGAATGTAATGGCGTTTTAAACCCGGTTTCACGTTAATACAGTTACAAGTTTGAAAGTCCACGAAATATATTTTGTATTAACTATATCTAAAAACGTAACATTGCACAATATAAGAAACTACCATATTTGTTAAATGAGTGTCTAGTATCTAGGAGTAGTATTTCAATGTCGCGTTTCCTTTGCAGGTCCTCCACAGGTCCATACGGATATTTTCCGCCCGATAGGTTAAATGCGAAGGAAGAATTTCACTGTACATGTATGTGTGACGAAATAAAGTATCTTAAGCATAATGTTAATAACGCGCTTTAACTTTCATGCAAGACATTTTGAGACCAAGCCGTTTAACATGTGTGTGCTTTTGTGCGCGGGCACGCGTGCGTGTGTTTGTCCGTGCGCCGGACCGGGATGAGTTCAGAAAGACAGAGAAAATATGACATATGAAGCTGGTGCAAGGGGGAAAGAGAGAAGTGAACACAACACGGCCTCATGCACGCGCGAAAGGCCGTGAAGTTTTGAAAAAAATCTAAATAAATGATTTTCTGGTCCGTACGGTAGTGGACGGTACGGTTGCCGTACGGAGTTCAATGTAGTGGAGCATACCACGACGGTGACAACACGTTTGTTTTGCTCACGGAATCCGTACGGACCTGCGGAGGACGTACAGAAGAAAAAAAACTCTGTAATGGAAACCTAGCGTAACAGTACTATTTTTTGTAACACTACGGGACAGGTTTGCAATCTCTGAGTGCTGCGATTGCTAGGTGCTCAACATGGTCTTTTGTTATTGGTCTGACCATCATGGACCTATATCATTAGATCCTTTTAAAATGTTAATAAGTTGCTCAGACAGCACGTAGGTAGCGCATAGTTGGGTGTTATCGCGTTGTACGGCCGTGGAGTGGAAAACGCTATTTTTATACCGTACAGCATCCGGGCGGAAAATATCCATACGGCACCGTACGGCAAAATGACACTCAGTAGTGGAAACCTAGCGTTAGGTCAGGTAAAACCAGGGTCGGAAAACGTTAAAAAAACAAAAAACGTGTTAAACAAATCGTGTTATCCAGTCACAGCGCAGTAGGTGGGACAAGCGGCGCGGAGGCGTGACAACCAAACTCCGCCCCAGTCTCGCATAGCGCGTACAAACTCCCCCCACGTCCGTGCTGATTGGGCGATTGAATCCGTACCGCCGGCGAGCCTGATTTTCCCAGACCCAATGCAAGTGTCTAGCGATGTGCGATGCGCAGACGATGCGTTAGTTCAGGCTCTCCAGGTTACCGTTGTGCGTGTGTGCGCGCGCACACACTGGAGTATTGGCTATTTCAGTGGCTGTCCTTTTATGAAAACCAAAATATAATTACAGTGTTTTACCCCCCTGAGCCAAGCCATGTCATTTGACTTGTATAATTATGTTTTTTTAAAGACCAAAATGACTGAGAACTCTCAGAAGAGGCTAACTTAGCATAATTCTGCACAGCCTCCAATAAAACAACTTGTCAGGATTCCTGTTCGGTTGAAAAACGCTGAAACGATGACTTTGTGTTGGCTTTGATGAGTCGTGGGTTAGAGACAGATGGACAGGTTTGGGTATTAACAGACAACATCTAATCAGATTGCAGGAATCTCATTACAAAACTAGAAGCACTCGCCTGCGCCGTAGTGGTACAAAAAAAAAAAGACTTTTCGTGCTGCCAGTATGTGAGGCAACCCATTAACTATGCAAGTGCTCGAGTAGTGCGATTGCCCCATACTGCAATCCCACCAGCGAACATGCCAATTACATTTCCCAGTGGCCCCATGCGATCTGGAAGTCTGGTCACGTGACTGCGGTAAGATCCCAGCAATCTAACGGTAAGTTGATGATTAAGTATGATTGTTACTTATCGGCTACAGAAATTCACCAAAATTGAATCGATTGTTCCGTGTGTCATTTCCAACAGATGCACAAAATTTCATCCAGATCCGTGCACAACGTTTTCAGTTATCTTGGGGACAGAAAAACAAACCAACGTGACTAAAAACATAACCTGCTTCGCAACGCAGCCCCGGTGCAGGTAAAAAGCAATTGTAGTCCCTTACAATTACATATATACTTTTTACAATTAACAGTACACTTGATGTACTGTGGAATTATGAGACCGCCAGAAACAAATGGTCTTGTCTTTTTTTTTCCAATGTTTTTTCCAGCCCATTCAGGCTGTTTTTTCCAAGCTTTATTTAATGCGTCGGTGGTGGGATTCGAACCACCGACTCACCGCACCATTAAGGCATATGCGCTGCTTTCCAGTGCACTGCCTAACCGACTGAGCTACTGGGCAGCACATGGTCTTGTCTTTTAATGACAGTATGCATCCTGGAGATTATAAACCCTATAGACACACACAGTCAAATTATCCACACTTTATCAGGAGAATGGAATGTGTTGAGCCAGCGTGTGGTACCAACATCCGCCCTCAGAGGGGCGTTAAGTGGGCACTAGATGTGGACGATGAGTCACAGGAAGACAAGAAAATCAGTCATATTATACATCTTTAGTTGGTGGGATGGGCAGGAGCCAAAGTACGGGACAGGGGCTAGAGTTAGCTTAGGGCTAGAGTTAGCTTAGGGCTAGAGTTATCTTAGACCTAGAATTAGCTTAGGGCTAGAGTTAGCTTAGGGCTCGAGTTATCTCAGGGCTAGAGTTAGCTCAGGCCTAGAGTTATCTTAGGCCTAGAGTTAGCTTAGGCCTAGAGTTAGCTTAGACATTTTGATGGTATCACGGAGAAGTATACGTATGGTTAAGTGGTACACCTTACCACTTCATGTCTATTATATGAAGGCAAATACAATGGACGTAGTTAGACTGCCATCTGCTGGCGATTGATAGCATATTACCATGGATCAATCACTAATAGAAGACTTTTAAACGGACAATGTTAAGCTCTATGCCTGTTCGTCTGACCACGATGAATCTGCCGCTGCCAAGCTGTGACCTCACTGTGCAACAGCCATATTCAGGCTGTTATTAAAAAACATTGGAAACCAGGGCTCCGAACCGGTTCAAGGAGCGAAAACCGAAAACGAACGGAAATTTATGGAATTTCATGAGGAGTGGAAACGAAAAAGCATTTCTTCAAATGTTCCGGAACATAAACGGAACATTATGAAATCCACAAAACCGGTTAAAAACTTTTTTTTTTCGTTCTCTATATATATTAGCATATCCTATGTCTGGGAGACTATTTCCGTCCACTTTCACTGTCAGTCATCAATCCCCATGCATCTGGGGTTCTATCTTGTGGACAGACGAGGAAGCGAATGTAATGTTGTTTTAACCCCATTTTCACGTTAATACAGCTGCTCTGAAGTTTGAACATCCACCAAAAATAAAAAATATATCTAAACTTAACATTGCACACTATAAGGAACTTTAAGAACGAACTAAATGTTTGTGTTCCGAACAAGTTCAGGACCAATATTTTGGTGATGGAACGGTTCAGAGAACGAAAACGTTATATATAGACCTGCCTGAACTGTTCGGAATGGAACTTTTTAAAAATCATTTTGTTTTCAAGCCCTGTTGGTAACCCTTATTGTAACCTTAGTTAACCCCTTAGTTAAGAATAACGAACGTGCTTAACATATGCATAACTAATGCTTAACAAGGAGTCATTAGTTAATGATTAAGTAATGAGAAATAATGCTTAACTAAGGGTTAACTAAGGTTAGAATAACTAATGCTATGCTTATCTAATGCTCAACTACGTGGATGTATTATGAAGTGTTATCAATATGTTAATTTTTTTTCTGTCATCACTGCTGATTTTTTCATCTATATTAGACAGGATTAATCAAGAACGGTGTTGAAGCCATCTGGGGTAGACAGACATGCGTAAAGAATTGCTGACAAGGGAAAGAGAACTCGCGACACTGCAGACATTGTGATTGAGAACACAGCGCTATTACAATGCCCTGTGGCCTGGGGGGGCCACTCTGGCGCTCCAGGGCTGCGTTTTAGGCTATGCCAACAATGCGTTTCCTGTATATGTGAGCGTTGTATAAAGTACAAGTAAATATACAGTCAAGTTTTAGGTGCTGCCAGGCTCTGTACATGGTGTATGTACTGTACATGTTGAACATGTTTTAAACAATGTGTAAACAAGTGTTTTGTCATTTTATCCGTTATTTGATAAATGCACCAGGGAAGTCCGGAAGGGAAGCAATATAATTTATCTTGTATGTCTTGTGCAGTGGGTTGCCCTAATGTGGTCAATTTTTGCAGCTTCCTAATGTGGGACAGTTAGTTGGCTAATTAGGGACAGTGGCATGTAGCGTTGAACGGTTGAACATAATGTTAGACACATTACCATAGTTTCAACTGAAATTCGTTAGTTTAGGGAAGAGCCAGAGCCACTGGAGCGTAGGTGTCCCACATTAGGCAGTGGCCCACATTAGGGCAATCCACCCTACTGCTCATTTGACAATTGACATTTACTTTGACTTTGTCACTTACCAGTAGGAGCTGTGCTAACTAGGACATCTATCCTGATTAACAGTTATTGCAGCGGTGAGTGATGACTAATATTAATCTCATGTGGATCCACACCTTGGGGTGCGTCCATCTTTTAGCACGCAAACCATTACATGAAGAATCTGTTGTATTTACTGATCCTTGCTGACAGACACACACGCACACACACACACACCACAGATTTCACTCACAAAGGAATGCCAAGGTTGTGAAATGTTGTGCCAGTCGTATTGGCAGAGCTTTGAAACGATATTTTTTCCAATTGGTTCGTTCCGAACAGAAACAGAATTATATCTAGTTCCAGCAATAAATTGACGTTGCCAAACTGTTTAGAACAAAAACTATAGGGTCCGCGTTGGCCGAGTGGTTATGGACACCGCACCTAACGCGACTCCATTCATGTTAGTGGCGCTGTGTCTACCGCAGCGCCCGCAGTGTTGCGAGTTAGACTACGCTCGTCGACTTGTCTGCAATGTCCTCCCCCGATTTCTTCTACCCAGTTTCCGACTGATCCTATCCAATAAAGATGGAAAAAAAAAAAAAGAAAAAAAGAAAAAAAAAGAAAAAATATATATATATATATATATATATATATGTATATGTATATGTATATGTATATAAATTGTTCCCGCAATGGTTCATTTAGTTCCCGTCAGCTATTTAATGCTATATAATTATGTCACATCTTTCTCATCCAGCTTAAACCAAATAATACAATTACGGCCATTATTAAATAATAATAATGAAATATGCTACAATTACTTGAAATGTGTGGTTTATTGACTTTATTCAGGGAGCCACTGGGCCGCGCTAAAGAGCCCTGGGTTGCCGACCCCCGCGTTAGGCTAACAGAGGCGTTGAAACGTTCACTAGTCCATCATTAATGTGCAGTCGATAAATGAAGCTACTAGTACGGTTTGGAATGAGTCTTTTAATTAACAACACTGATTAAGCTGTAATGGTAACATGTGCAGGAAATGTTGATGCAAAGTTACAGTTAATTAAATTACTTTGATCTTATCAATTTTTTTCCCAGTAACTACCAGTCTTGTATATAAAGTACCTGGTCCGGCTGGAGTAAAAATCCATAACACAGATTAGTTTTAACCATTTACCAACCCAGCTGATTGGGAATTCGAGCTCCTGAGTCTGCCCACCGCAGAAAAAGTTAACTTAATTTTACAAATCTTGTCATACAAGTCATGAGTAGTTGTATGGCAGATCTTTGGTGGATTATAAGAGTGTACCCATTGATCCTCGGTGCGCACATGCAGTCATTTCATTCACAAAGGAATGCAATGAGTAACGTTGGAAAATGGTGTCCCACATACACACAACAGCTTCCGCTGGTGGGGCCGAGTGGTTTGGAGAGGAGGGGTGGGGGTGGAATTTGAAAGGCATTAAAATGTTGACATTGAAAAGTCCTGAGTCACAGGAGGTTTATACTATAAAACTAAACTTATAAAAGAGCAGACCACACATTCAGACCACATCGAGGGCCCCTTTCAGAGCCAAGGCACAAATTTTCAAGGGAATTCATCCATCCACGGCTGGGTAGGCATGATAGTTGCTACAACTACGTGCCTAAAGTTAGACTACTGACGACTCCTCTTAAAAGTTACATTAGTTTAGAGAATTAGAAAAGTTTAGTACATACTATATTTTAAAACATAGTAGATTGTCTTTAGTTAATATCAGGGCTTCGAACCAATATTTTTTCCCGGAATTATAATGTTTCCGGTTATGTGTTCCACCAATAAATTGACGTTCCTGAACCGGTTAGAACAAAAAAACATTGTTCCCGGAACGGTTATTTTCGGTCCTGTTTAATGATATGTAATTTTTGCGGCGAACCCACAGCGAGTCGCTACAGGAGCCCGCTGGTAGCGCTCTACAGCCGAGGTATCGTTGCGTGTCGGGTCGAACCCACAACACGCTGCAGAGAGTCCCACAACGATTCCTACTTCACTGCTGCATCTTAGATTTTATTAATACTCTTACCTCAGGTGCACTCCTTTGAGGAACTAAATAAAACCGGTATTAACCGGTTACCATTATTTTAAAATACGTTTTTTCCTGTTCCGGAACATAAAAAATAATGTTTCCGGTTTCGTTTTCATTCCTTGAACCGGTTCCAAGTCCTGGTTAATATATTTCAGCATCTTCCAAGTACTCAAACGCATTAAATAGGACACTGATTAACCAATATTAACCATAATAGATGGCAGCGGCGGCAGACATTTTTGTGGTATCACGTTCAGTGAAGTATATGTACGGTTGAGTGGTATAGCTTACCACTTCACGTTTATTGTATTGGTCTAAATATAATGGACATAGTTAGGCTGCCATCTGCTGGTGATTAATAGCATATTACCATGGATATATCAATAATAGAAGACATTTAAACGGACAATGTTATGCAAATATCGCCCTCTTCCCGTTCATCTGACCGTCACATCATTGGAAGTGAATTTGAAAGTTAGATTACAGTTGTATTTAAAATAAATAAAAAACGAATGTAATCCCACAGAGAGAGAGTGAAGAGTGGTGAGTATACTTATGTATATATTATAAATAACGAAAGTGTATGCAGCATAGCATATATGTGTATGTAGTTACATTCAAATGATGCTTCTGTTAGACAAGGGGTAATAAGTTTTACTTCTTCTCACTCCTTTTCGAATATTAAGTTCATCATCATCATATCTTTCAGATTGTATTATTGTGTTTCATTATTTGTTATTCATTTCATTTACTTTTATTGTGTGTGTGTGTGTGTGTGTGTGTGTGTATGTGTGTGTGTGCTAATATTCGAAATAAACTTCATTCATTCATTCAAAAGCAGTCTTATGAGTCTTATCTGCAAAGCATGAATGGTATGTGTATGCGTGTGGCCAGTGTGTGTGTGTGTGTGTGTGTGTGTGTGTGTGTGTGTGTGTGCGTGTGTGTAGCCAGTGTGTGTGTGTGTGTGTGGGCACTGAGTTACTCCAAGAATCAGGAAGTCTTTCTTGTCATTGTCTGGAGTTTAGCCAAACAATAACAGCTTCCATCAGCAGGAAGTAAAGGGGGAACACATCACACATACGTATGCTCTGGCTCTTTAGCATTGTTGCACAAAACATGTTATATAACCAGAGATGGCAAGTAACAAGGTACAAATACTTGAAAACTACTACTTAAGTAAAGTACTTTTCATGTATCTGTTTTTCTCTGATGACTTGATTTGTACATTTTTAACAGAAATATTAGTACTTTTACTCCTTACTCTTCCCAAAACAGGCTTGTTTCTTTTTTGTGCACTGATGGTAGGTGGGTTTTTTGTGTTATTAAGAGTTGGGCCTATGAGCAAGATTTGATAATGTTTTGTTTCAATGTTCGGCAGTGGGATTTATGAACCTCAAGTGAAGTAAATTAGGCTAGGTTTTTAGCAATTTATACAAACGTTCAAACATTGTAAAAATGGTAAAAGTGCATTATATATACATTTTTTTTTACTTTGTACTTTTTAATTCCAAAAATACTTCTTGAGTATTTTTCTGAGCCTGTACTTTTTAATCTACTCGAGTAGACATTTGGGTCAGTACTTTGTAGTTGTACTTGAGTTATTTTTTTCATAAATGTATTTTACTCTTACCCAAGTAGGAAATTGGTGTATTTTTACATCTTTGTATAAAACCTAATAATAACAAGCCTGTATTGTGAAATACAAGCAATAGAAAGTACTGATATTTATTTTGAAAATGAGTTAAACTTATTTTTTGATGAATAAATACTTCTAAAAGTATCAAGTCCTTGGTAATGAAGTACAAATACAAAGTATAGAGTGAGGTGCAGGAGAACATCTCACTGACCCTTTGCAGTAACCTGCACTAAAAAAAACAAAAAAAGATCATGCGGCTATTCAGTCGTCAGGTGACTTCGCTCATGTGGAAAGATTCCAACTCAGATGGTTTGGAAACATGTCACGAGAGAGATCGCTCAGTTTGCTTGAATACAAGATGAAGATGTAAAACCAGACAAATTCTTGTATTCCAACACTCTGTAAGAGGTGGTTTAACTGAGATATGTCAAGATTCAATCCAAAATGGCTTTTATTGCCAGGCCATGGATAAAAGACTACTGGAAATTTGTTTCACACCCTGGTAGAGTAAATATAACATAAGAAATATTATATAATAACACTGAATGTACTACAATAAAAATAACAGCATATTAGGACAAATACATAGTAGCACTGTCAGAAAATGTTACACCATCAAAAAAGTGACACTGTTAGAATGAAGCAAGTTAACAAGTTACGAGAGGAGCATGGGTGTTTTTTTTTTGGGGGGGGGGAGATGTGCTGGTGCTCTTGTTAGTTTTCAGAAAGGGAGACAGCTAGGGGGAAGAAGCTGTTTCTGTCCCAAAGGAGATCTGGCCAGAAAGCCGGACTCTACAATATTTCTAGGTTTCACTGATGCTTTCATTGGGTTATGGGGATATCGGTTTAGCTGTCGGCAAAACTAGCAGACTGCATACACAGTTTGCAAGTTTGTAATTTGTCATCCCTGGCAGGATGAGTGAATGCCTCTTTCCAAAGGCACCCCTCTGTGTTTCAGGGTCATCCATTGTCTGCAGTAGTTTATGGCCGAGGTTTAGAAAAGCACTGACCCATAGAGGGGGATTGTCTACCTGTGTCAGTTCCCAGGCTCTGTGTGGAACTTCAGGCTGAATCGGTTGGGGGAGGCAAGCCCATAATCTGAGGAAACAGAGTTTAAGATCTCTCTACGATGTGTGTGGAGAGATGGAAGTGGAAAAAAGAAGAAAGAAAGTGGATTGTTAAGAAATGCGTCAATGCCTGTGTGCGAAATCCCTCCCTATCCCCCATATAGTGCACTATATGGGGCGCATGCCATTTAGTAGGGGTGTCCGATTTCTCCATGTACCCTAGATAGTGCACTGAAAGTATCCCACAATGCACTGCAAAAAGTAGTGAGCATCGGCTGTACCCTAGACAGAGCAATATAACCCATAATGCATTGCGAGATATTTTAAAAACCTAAACTTTTAAGAAATGGCACGGCGGGAGTAAATAACTGAGTGCAGCAAATCGTTATAAATGTAAGTACTTTTCACTTTTTCTGATGATTTATGAATTTTATAATTACTTTTTGTATAATTATATTTTATAATAATTTTGACGGCGCCAACTCTAGTGTCCGAAATCTCGGCCGTTGCTGTTGAGTGCACTATAAGTGAGTGCACTATATGGGGGGTAGGAAGTAGGGGATAGGGAGTGATTTCGGACACAGCCAGAGTGTGCAAGGCATGATTTGACCCCTTAGGCATTTTTAGGACGCCGTCGAGTCCCTGTGCAAAAAAAACATCATTGCGATATCAATAAAAATGTATCCTATGCACCCATGGCTATGATCACAGCTAAAATGCAGCTCAAATGAAATGGAAAAAAACATCGTAGAGTAGAATTGTAGAGTCCACAGCACATAAGGGGTTAATAGTGCGTCTCCAGACTGAATATTTACACTGTCCTTATCAGCCAGCAGCACAGAGTAATTAGCAGCAGTAATAAAATACCACACAATAAGATTACACATTAAGACTAAACTAATCAGGTTAATCAGGTGAAGGTTGTAAAACTGGGGTGTGTAAGAATAGCGAGACCTTTTACTGTGAGAAATGGTTAGTGTGTTGAGTCACCGTGTTGAATAATATTAACAAGGTGGCGTAATAATTTTCTGGGGCAGCTGCTGCCAAGTATGGCGGAGTCATTAACCAGGTGAGAGATTGACATGGCTCAGCTTTTGAACATGAAATAAATGGAGTTAGAGCCTTTACCAGGGCAGGTTGAGGAACTGGGCCAAAAACATTGTAGCGGACCCCTCCCACCCAGGGCACCACCCTTTCCCCCTCCTTCCCTCGGGAAGGTGCTACAGAGCCCTGCGTACAAAGACCTCTATACCGCTTCCCACACGCGGTGGTGCTAATGAATGCATGGAGTAGCCCTGCTTGATATGTTGACATGTTACATGTGTTGATTCTAGTCCAATGCCACTTTATAACTTATGGGTTTCTTTCTTCTTGGGTTGACCTTGTTCATTACCTGTTGATCTTGAGAGTTGTTTCATAACCAACTAAAATTCCATGTGTGTGTGCTGCTGTCATGTATATGCAATAAAATGATTCTTCAATGCTTCTGGAAAAGGATGACCCATGTTCGTGTACGGTCTGCTGCAAGCAGAGGTAATGAAATATCTTGATGCTGTGGTAGTCTTGGAACTTAAACAGTCTTTATCATGACCCAAACAACAGCTCAGGACTCTAATATTATGACAAACCTTGCAGTATAATTCCGTCACGATGCCTTTTCTGCTTGTATTTTAAGCGTTCCCTGCCTATTGCCGGGACAGCCCCCTAGGGGGCGACCTGATTAGCTGGCAGCATCGTGGGATGATTGTGATGGAGAGTTAAAAACAGCTCTTCTATTAAGCTAATGGTAATTAGATATTTGGTCCCATGATGTTTGTCCCAGTGGAGACATGAAATTATTATGAAACAGATTCACATGAGTCAGGTAGTTCAGTGTGCAGCTTGTGCTTATAATGCACTCCTTTATAGGCGAAGCGAATATGAAGTGCATTAAAGCAACTTCTAACTATTTGATTGAGAGATGTTTTATTCTTTAGTGGCAGGTTGCCAAATCACCTCACTAGGCTACAAGAGATGACAGATTCGATTACGGTGACCAGATGTCCTGGAAAATTCGGGACAATCCCGAAATATAAAGATTCTGTCCCAAATCCCGAATCTGGCTGTGCGCGTCCCGAAATGTAAACTTGTCTGGATTGATTAATGACAATCAGACCAGTCGGTACAATCTCTGCACCAAAAAACACCAGCTGGAAGATAACACTCGGTGTTACTGGACAACTGTGCAAACACAGCATTCATCAGCCTCTATCGATAAGTAACTTCTGGTGTCATGTATTTTGCCGTGTCGTCGACTATTTTTCAACATGTCAGATTTGGCGTAAATATTTTTTATTTCAGCTCCCATAAGATCCCATTCATTCTGACTGTCGTTGGCGCCCCTAGCGGACAGTATCACCGGAAGAAGTCGCGTGTGGGGTGACACTCCCTCATATACTGTATAGCTCTCTCTATCTCTCCTTGTCTCCGGATATACGGGTACTTTCAACAATGGCAGCGCGCAGTCGGGGACTTCAACCCGATGACGTCATGCAGGCTGCGTCTACTTTATATACAGTCTATGGTTATAATGATGGTGGTAACTTGCGCTGTGCTATTCCACACCCAAATGTTCCAGTGCGGATCTGTGCCCGCAAATTCAATAATCTGCGCAACCCGTT
Organism: Bregmaceros cantori; assembly: GCA_900302395.1. Taxonomy (NCBI): domain Eukaryota; kingdom Metazoa; phylum Chordata; class Actinopteri; order Gadiformes; family Bregmacerotidae; genus Bregmaceros; species Bregmaceros cantori. Next base: position 16,921 of record OMKY01182788.1, read on the forward strand.
CCATTTAATAATTTTTGTCGGAGTTACTAGTGGAAGAAGCCATCCCATTCGTCCAGAAGAACATGTGACCACATCTGTGAGAAACTTCAAGTTGGATTTTGACTGTATTCCATCAATATTTATTTAAAAATGGATAATGCGTAATTGGCCACAGAGCGACCTCTATTGGTTGGATTTTGAACCCGTGTGTGTTTTGTGTGACAAATTCAGCCACTTGGGTCCACTACGATGACTTTACACAGGCTGCTATACAGACACTGGAAGTGTGTTCCAGACGGTGGAACAAAATGTCAACCTCCTGTTTTGGGCGCCACCTGCTGTGTGTGGCCAACCTGGGACAGATGTCGGTCAGAGCCAGGATGCAGTACCAGTAGGGGGTGTGTATTGTGAGATGGGGGGATGTGACGGGTGTGCAAAGGACCAGTTGTGACCATTGTGATTGGACAATGCATAACCCAGATGCTCACTATACAAGAGGTATGCAGTCGGTGCCGACTGCTAAAGAGATATCCCCCAAAACACGATAGTAGCATCTTCTTCTTCTGTTGTTCATATGTGCAGGTCAAAATCATATTGTAGAACCAGGCCTGCTGTGATGTTTTACATGCTACTGGTCAGAAGTAGTGACTGTGATGTCATAAAGGATATTCCGCGTGGAGGAGAAGCCCGAGCCGGCAGCGGCCAACGGGAAACCATTCCATCCCCGATGCTCTGCGCTTCGGGGACACAAGTTGATTGCCGATGACTATCTGTCGGTTCAATTGCTCTGTTCCCAAATTGAAAGTTAGAGTCCACCCCCCTCCTTAGATTAGCTGTTTGGTGAAACAGGCTGAGCCGGTCTATTTAAGAACACTTGACCACATTCCTTTCTAAGGCCCAGTTTGATAGAAATGTGTTCAGAGGGTCGTCAATGGCGAAGCGGTTGAAGACACTGCAACTAAAGACGCCCCCCCATTCATAGTAATGCTGCTGTGGTTTAGATCCCCCACTTTACGCCAGTTCTTTGACCTCTAATCCTTATTTGATTCTGAGTTATACTTCACGTAACGTATAATTAATCAAAAACTGGAATTAAACTGCAGTCTTTTTTTTTCTCCAACCGCAAGCCATGGGAAAGAATGAAGGTGTGAGTGTGACATCATTATGTGTGAGAGTGAAGGGGGGTGGGGGGTGGTCTGGTATCACATGAGGTTGGTATGGATTCCTGTCTCATGGGGAGGGTGAGTTCCTAGTGGGGGAGGGGAGCACGGGGTGAGTTCCTGTGTGACCGCATGCGTTGCTCCTGGAGGCAGATATAGCAGCAGCTCCTTGGTATCAGGATACACGTTAAGCCGGACTTACAGCCCAGACATACAAGCTATGTTTAGGAAATATACATTACACACACCGTGTCATTGTAGAGCTGTAAGAATGACCTCTCGGCTGCATCCGCCTCATCGCACATTAAAGGAAAAGGCCAGTGAAGATTCATACTGAACTAGTGGTATGCAGTCGGTGCCGATGGCTAAAGCGATATCCCCATAGACTGTATGTAAAGTAGACGCAGCGTGCATGACGTCATCCCATTGCTTTCATCAATTTTTTTTGTGCCCGCCGACTGCGCGCTGCCATTGTTGAAAGTAACCGTATATCCGGTACCAGGAGAGATAGAGAGAACCCCACACGTGACTTCTTCCGGTGGTACTGTCCGCTAGCGGCGCCAACGACAGAGTCAGAATGAATGGGTATATTTCTATTGTAAATCCCATAGGCTCTGTGCTTTTGGTAGTCGACTCCGCCCACTCGACTAGCAAGAAGCACACGGAAGTCGGCACGCCGGCTGAAGCGAATGCGACGTCTATATTTATATACAGTCAATGGATATTCCCCAGAATGCGATAATATTAATAATAATCATATCACTGTTCACTTTCTCCACTTGTAGCAGACTGTGCACCAACATGGGTCAGCTTGCTCCAGAGTTTCCAGTCCAGTGTCATTCTGTTGAGGGTTGTCAGGTCAAATCCTGACCATTTGTAGATGTTGTCACGCCATCTTTTGGGTTGTCTTCCTCTACTTCTCTTGACGAACAAGGCAGAGTTTTGTCAGACCTATTTGGGATCGCTTGATGTGTCCGTAGAGTTTGAGGGTTCTGCTTTTGATTATTGTCATTATTGGTTTGAGTGTGGTTAGTCTACGGATTTCTTCTATTTCTATGTGGTCTAAGAGGTTGTGTCCTGTCATCCATTGCATGGTGTGGTTTATTATTCAATGTGGTGTATTAGTCAATATTCGTCATGAAAACTTCTAAAACCACCCCCCCACACACACACTTACCTCAGGAAGGCACTACAGAGCCCTGGCAATAAGCCCTCTAGACTGAAAAACAGTTTCTTCCCACACGCAGTGATGCTACTGAACACAGGGGTAGCCCTGCTTGATATTGTAACGAAAGGCTGTCCCCTCGTGGAGGACCGGGGAATAGAGGAACTTCCATTGGCAATAGCTGAACTCAGCCATTGCCAAGGTTTGTTCGGACTCTATTTAAGGGCCGCGCTGGTACATGCTGAGACACCAACGGTGTCAGACCAGCATGCACCGCGCTGGTGCATCTCATTACAATATGTTGACATGTTACATGTGCTGATTCTATGCCAATGCCACTTCATAACTTATGTGCTGCTTTTCTTACTTTTTGTGTTGCACTTGTTCATTACCTGTTGATCTTGAGAGAGTTGATATGATACGGCAAATTAAAATGAATCTTGTATCTTAAAATCAGAAAGAATAGGCCTAGCTTGTACCCGGCACCTTTCAAACCAACACCTCTGACATCAAACTGACGCCCTTGCAAATTCCCATTGTGGACAACCAAGTCTAATCTAATGGAGATATGAGAAGTGATACGTTGGGCTTAATAATGGCATTCTTTGAAATATCTTTTGTGACCACACCGCCCTTTAGTGTAAATATGAGCTGCGATATCTACAATCATATCTGCAAGTTAAAAGTAGGTCAATCATATCATTATGCAACAGATTATGCCGCTTGGGAGCGGGTTGACTGCACCCTATAGAAGCATATAGTTGACTGACAGCTCACGCTGTGGCATGTGCAAAAAAACCTAAATGCACCCAAGCTTAGCTTTAAACTAGACGCGTTTCACGTAACACCATTATTTTTAAGTTTTATTTACTGGCCATCCCACTCATGAAGCATATGGCAATATTTTATTTTAAACATTTTTACAATAGGTTTGATTTACTGCTATTGTTCTGAAATGTAATTGAATACAATTTTGGTTCTTAACTTTTTCAAATATTATTTGGCTTCAGTGGAGTCAGATATTTGTGTTGGAATTAGGGATGTAAATTATTAAATTGATAATATTTAGTTGATTAACTTATTACCAAACAATTCATGGAAAATGTGTACTGCAATCTTTTTGCCTCACGTGAAGAATCATTTCTTACTTCTCCAGTAACAATCCATAACAACCACATACGGTTTAGAGTTGTTTAGTCAAAAAGTGGTTTAGTCACTGGGGGATTGGGGGTTAACGCTAACTCCTAACCCTATCCCTTCTCCCGCCCCTTTACCTAAAAGGAACCCTAACACTAACCCTTCTTCGAACCCTAAATCTCAACCTAACTCCTACCCTAACCCAACTTCTGTGACAAAATAAATACATGACAACCCATAATAATCAAATGTTAGCACAACGCAAATTTATTAAGACAGCATATGCCATAAGGCAGAAAGGAAGAGTAGGCTGATAAAACTAAGATGGGAATATTATTGTGTGAGTTTGGTCATGCTAAAAGACTGCAGCACATTACGTTGAAGTGCTTAAAAGCCCTAAAGATTATACAATTTTAAAGATGAACAAACACATGTTATTGTAGTGAATGCACGCGCGGTGGATTCAGGGCGGCCACCGTTGGCGGCCCTCCACCTGCCTACACGCCTCCTTAAATAGAGTCCGAACGAACCTTGGCAATGGCTGAGTTCAGCTATTGCCGATGTAAGTTCCTCTATTCCCAGCTCCTCCACGAGGGGACAGCCTTTCGTTACATTGGTGTCAGGAAGTGGTTGACGGACCGCACGCGGTGGGGATGGCCGCGGGGCCGCTTGATCAGGCGAAAGGCGCCGTGGAGTTGGAGCGGCTCTCGGGACGAGAGCCATGTCGGGAGGGGGCAGTGTAGTGAATGCACTCGCGGTGCATTCTGGGCCGCCACCGTTGACGGTCCTCCACCGGCCAACACGCCTCCTTAAATAGAGTCCGAACGAAGCTCGGCAATGGCTGAGTTCAGCTATTGCCGATGTGAGTTCCTCTATTCCCAGCTCCTCCACGAGGAGACAGCCATCGTTACAATATCGACACATACAAACATACACGCTGCCATCCTCTGTGCGTGTTACGGAGGCCCAACGCGTGCCTGTTGCTATCTGGATTAAACAAGGTCACGTCGTGAACTGGGTCACTGAAGATGCCAA
>OMKY01182798.1:0-11259 GCA_900302395.1 Bregmaceros cantori
TCCGGATCGGAAACTTTTTTTTTTTTTTCGTCCTCTCAATATTTTAACATATCCTTTGTCTGGGAAACTATTTCCGTCCACTTTCACTGTCGTCAAGCCCCATGCATCTGGGGCTCCATCTTGTGGACAGACGAGGAAACGAATGTAATGGTGTTAATACAGTTGCATAGGCCACGTTAATAAAGTTGCATAAACATTGCATAGACGCGCCGCTTAACGAGCAGCAACTCAAATTGAAACACCGTCGGGCGGAAGCTAATATTTTTGGACTTTTGTCGCCCGTGACAAGCATCAACTAATTCTGGTGGAAGAACACTTGCAATCTGTCAGGGGACCTGGTCAAAAAACATTGCAAGTGATATGTATTACGGACCGCGGGGTGCCGTCACACCATGCCATTGAATGAGCAGTGTACTGAACGGGTGCTAACGTAGAAAAGTGAACAGGAAGAGTATGCTTCCTTGATGCAAATTTCTCACACTCAGTCTCTCGCTGCCATACGGTATGCAGTTGTTCAGCAAAAAGCCTCAGGTTCAGAATGCTGAATATCTGCCACAAATCTCAAATAAGCAAAATAAGTGATTTCTGGCATGCCGTCTTAACACACAATTCTAATGTTGAGCAGCAGTCAATGCTAATCGGCTGTCATTGCATCTTCATTATTATCTGTTGCCAGTTTTCGTTAGTAGCGGATTGCATGTAATCAGATTACAGTAATCTAATAACAAAAATAGTAACTGTATTCCCTTACAATTACATTTTATAATATGCAATCTAGAGTACAGTTACATTTGCATATGGGATTACATCCATTCGCACACTGGTTCCAAGGCCATTGTTGTAACTTGTAAATGTGCATGCAGCAGGATCCCTTTCACAAGAGACGACATCCAATGCCATGTGACAAAGCACTCGCATGCGTAGAGCTGCATTTTGCACGAAAACGTACAGGTAAAAGTGCAAGTGCTTATTAGTGTAAGCAACTACACACAATAAAATATACACACTACACAGGATAATACATAAGGAAAACTATTTATAGTGCATTCACTTATGTGTCGCTCGTCGTCCGGCTTCCACAAAAACCATCAGGCATCATGCAGAAATGTACTCACCAGGGCTGCAACTAACGATTATTTTAATAGTCGATTAGTTGCTGATTATTTAAACGATTAATCGACTAATCAGTTGGATCATTATTCCTTTAAAAATGCCCCAAATTGTGCTGCCCAGAAGCTCAGCTGGTTAGGCAGTGCACTGGAAAGCACACATATGCCTTAATGGCGTGGTGAGTCGGTTGTTCGAATCCCACCACCGACGTATTTCCCGCATGCCTACCCCCCATCTTCACCTGTTTCCACTAACCCTAATAAATAAAAATAAAGCTTGGAAAAAACAGCCTGAATGGGCTGGAAAAAAAAAAGCGAGCAACACTTACGAGAACTTAATCTTGTCGACTTGAAATCTAGTCAAATTTGGTTATTCTTCACCAACATATATACACAGATAAAGTTACTTCCTCTGACACTAATTCATTAAATGTCATTTATACCGTAATATTTTCATCGGTTTCTTCTTATTCATTTTTTTATCAATAATGTCCATTTCATGTTTCATATTTTCATGAATTATAAATTAATAACAAATTGTGTCGATAAATGGGAGACTATCTGCACAAAACTGCCAACAATAACAATGATACATTTCTTTGCCTATTATCGATTATTACATTAGTTGTCGATTAATTTTATAATCGATTAGTCACCGATTAATCGGCTAATAGTTGCAGCCCTAGTACTCATGCATAAATGGATAGATTTATATACACATGGCCCAATTTGACAGCGGTAGCCTGCTCCCAACTGCCAGCACGGATCTGAACTGAGATAGCAAGGCAAAGGTTGCTGTAAAGTAATGTAATTGCACATATCTCATAATGAAGGGGTCACATCCTGGTTTGGATAATGGGCATGTTCTTTGGGGTGGCATCTCAGATAATGAGGGAGCTAAAAGGGGTTCGTTTGGCGGCTGTGATTGCGAGGGTGCTGAGTGGGGGTCATGACAGCTTACATCAGCCACATCTTACACATGGCCAGTCTCACAAACACCAGTATTTGAAAGCATGGCTGGAGGTGCAAAACAAGTGCGTTAGGGCTGTTGCATGCTGGTAGTCAGATTGCGGTCAGACAAACAGCCAGCGAGAGATATTTGCTTAACCTTGTCCGTTTAAAAGTCCTCTTGTAGAGGTAGGTGTGTAATGAGGAAACCAGCCTCTAGCATAAGGCTCCTTTATTGTCAAGAGCTAGTCACCGAAAGAGAATGGACACTGGAATCCCCTGTCTCTTAAGCCGACAGCGGTGGGGGTGTGTGTAGATGACATCACAATGCAGTTACCACAAGCCAAATATGGGCACGCAAGTGGTGGTCAAAGAATGTCATAGAGAATGAACACTGAACTCCCCTGTGTCTTATGCCGGCAGCGGAGGGGTGTGTGTAGATGACATCACAATGCAGTTACCACAAGCCAAATATGGGCATGCAAGTGGTGGTCAAAGAATGTCAATGTCCACGTGTGCATGAAATTTCCCCAAGAAATGCAAACTGCTACACTCTATTGATTTGTCCATAGTAATATGATATTGTAATGAGAGGGTGCCCCCTCGCTGGGGGAATACACCTGAACGCAGGTCGGCAACAGGCTAAGCTCAGCCCAATTCCAAGCTTCGTTCAGGTTCCATTTATAGGGGCGTGTTGGCAACTGCCAAGTGACTTACGGTGCAGGCCCAAAATGCTCCGCGCCGGTCACTGCAATATCAATCGCCAGCAGATGGCAGCATAACTATGTTGTGGTATATAATGAACGTGAAATTGAAATAATGCCACTTAATCGTACGTATGCGTAAACTTCACTGTACATCAGACTATCGGCATGGCTGTGGCATTGTGAGTTCGCTCCCCCATTTCTGCAGGTTTGCTTTTTTTTTAATGTTTTTTTTCCGGCATCAGTGCCGTTTTTCCATCTTTATTGGATAGGATTAGTCGGAAACTGGGTTGAAGAGATCGGGGGTAGACATAGCAGACAAGTCGACGAGCGTAGTCGATCTCGCGACACTCGGACGCTGCGGTAGACACAGTGCCACTAACATGAATGGGGTCGTGTTAGGTGCGGTGTCCATAACCACTCGGCCAACGCGAACCCCTTCCCTTGTTTTTTCTGATAACCATCGGATTGCAAGCGTTTTGCCCGATTGTTGATTGTTTAGTTTGGATTTTGCACTACACAAAAATCAGTTGAGTTGAGTGATCATTGAGTTGAGTGGAGTGCTGTCGCACAGCAGGGCATGTTGGTCGCTCCTTTGCGCGTTTGAACCACTAATCTACGGATGGTGAGGCCGAGGGGCTTCAGTAATACTTCCAGACTGGTGGTCTCAACAGTGCAGCATTAGCTCGTTAGCAGCCTTTGATGCTGGTGCGATGTGTCCGATCGATCGCCCTGTTTGTCCAAGTGAGCAGGAGCTGCAGAATTCTCTCTTGCTCTTTGTCCATCTGTCTCTCGCACATTCTCTCTCTTTCTCTCTCTCTCTCTCTCTCTCTCTCACTCTCACTCACTCACTCACTCACTGACATTTCATGATATTTGAAGGTCCACCAAATATACTGTACAAATATATCTAAACATAATATAAAAGGCCGATCCCTACTTTTGAAGAAAAATTGCATTTCAAATTTCTTTCCCATTTTAGAAATGTCTTTCACACCGCACCTAACGCGACCCCATGCATGTCAATGGCGCTGTGTCTACCACAGCATCCGCATTGTCGTGAGTTTGACTACGCTCATCGACTTGTCTGCAATGTCTACCCCCGATCTCTTCAACCCAGTGTCCGACTAAACCTATCCAATAAAGATGCAAAAACGGCGCTGACGCCGGAAAAAATAACTTTAAAAAAAAGAAATGTCTTTCGGTGTTATTGTTAAAAAGCATATGTTTTTTGTAAGACCTCTACAGAGGTCCTAAGCATTTAAAGGGCCAGGTGCTGGATTGTTCATCACAGTATGAGTTCTAAAGAAGCAACACAACAAGTATTTGTCATTAAACATCATAAATGTTGGTTTTGTAGTTTATTAAGTTTGGGTTTCATACCGCCGGTCATGTGCCGTGGGCAGGAGTGGCTTAATATGCACTAAGTTAATTAATCAACACAATTATTAATAGTGAGTTATTGATAAATCATTGACATCCCTAATTCAAACTCAGCTTTTACAGATAACGTTTTGGCCATGCAGTTTGGGTATAATTCAATTTACAGCACCATTATCATTCTAGTATATTTGTGTGTGTGTGTTTGTGTGTGTGCGTGTGTGTGTATAACACAGCTAGGGGCATGCCCGTCTCAAATCAGGAAGAGGTTAATCAACCTATCCCCAAGTCGAGGCTACACGCTACATGTATGTGCCCACAGGGCACATAGTGTAAATTCCACATATTCGCATATGGTCCATAGGCGCCAGTGCCGACTAGACTAACCTCGTGCAGTCTCATACCGAAACCCAGCATCGCCGACCGTATGCCGCACTGCCCTGGAACCGCGACCAAGTGAATTATCCATGATGCACTGCTCAGACTCACAGGTTACATTTACACTTAATAAAGTAATTCCAATAGATGCTCTCCACATTAAATGTATGGGAACATGAAAATAAATATTTGCCTGTGTAACTGAAAAGCTGAAAAAATAATAATGTAATAGCTCAGAACTAAACCAGTGGATTACAGAGTCCTGGTCCGCACCAAATGTCTTCACATTTTCCAGGTGTTAAAACCTGCTACACAACAAAGAGTGAAGGTCTCGGCGCCAGCACAGCCCGTCCAGGTCTTTGCACAAGCGTTGGCGGAGAACTCGGGCCGTAGCTGGTGGCGCCAGCAGCCGCTGCATCGTTTTTCGACTTGGCGGACACCGGGTCTGAGCTTTAGTTTATTCCACCATAGGCATGGCTGGCACACGCCCTGATTGCCCGATTACGTAACGGCGTGCGCACAGCCGCAATGGACAGCATTGAACGGTCGATCCTCCTGTTTGTTCAATATGAGCCTCTGTGCGAGGAAACCAACAGCCACTTAAGAGTAGAAGTCCCAAGTCTCAAGTCTTGTTTGGGCAAGTGAAGTCATCATTAACATGCTGAAATTTCAGCCGCAGAATCTGATTTTAATAACGTCAAAAGCAAGCAACAGCTTTGCTTTTATAATAGCATTGTTTGCTTTATTTGCAACTTTATTAGAATCAGATTCTGGAGCTAAAATGACAGCATGTTAATGATGGCTTGCCTTGGAGATGACTTGGGACTTGACTTGACTTGCCCAAACAAGACTTGAGACTTGGGATTTGAACGAGCGACTTAGGTACTCGGTGGCCGAGCGCGTAGAGAGTGCGTCTCCCAGACCACAGATCGAGCAGTGCCCTGGGTTCGCACAAACCCTCCGGTTTTTCTGCAATGTCTCCCAGCTTCCGATTTAATCCTGTCGCTGTCTCTCAATAAAAGAATGAAAAACGGTGCTTGCCCCAAAAAATAACTTGAAAAAAGAGTAGAAGGAGAGACTGCAGAAGTTGGTGTTCAGTCCAGTACTCTCTGGGTACTACTGGAAAGGGCCATGACCAGTATGGTCGTACGAGCTCTATGAAGTAAACGTATAGTACTTGCATACTTGCATTAGAGTACGATTAATATTTTTTCTTAGTAATTCGTTAAATTAGATTCCGCTGTAATAAATGGTAATTGTGGCTCAACATTGTCGTGCTAATTGATTTAGCAGTATGGCAGCAGTGTGAGTCACTGGTTTTAATACAATTCATGAAATTACATTTTTATACATAACATGTACTGTTCTTTTTAAGCACAGAAATATGTTTTTTTTATAAACCTTGATTCACTTGTGTCAGACAGTATGAACATAGTATATGAATTACATGTTCATTAAATTATCGATTATATTAATCCCATCAAACAAGAGTGAGTTTGCTGTACTTCATACTAAATAATGGAAGTATTTAGACTGATGAAATTCTTTAATTTCATGTTGTTGTTGTTTTTTGCTTTGAAAATCTCAAAAGCTGAAATCAAGAGTTCAGAGATTATTGCAGCAGACATGCAGGAAAGCTGTTGCTGGTGTCTGGGTGGCACAACTCACCTATCCAACAGCGTTAACCACACATGTCCAGGATTATATTTTTAATCTAAATCATACAGGTCTAATCTAAAATGAAAATACAGTCTAAAGTAGAGGTCCTGTCAGGTTTGCACCACCCTGTGAACAGGTGTTTTCATTCAGCATTAACCTACTCAGGAGTTTTGAACAAGTCTGTAATTCGCCAACTCTGGCACTCGCTCACATTACAGACATTAGTAATGTGACTTACTGGCTTAACGTCAAATGGCCAGACACTGGTTTTTTCATCACAATGTAAGATCGAAACATGAAGAACATTCCACAATGTGCCCATACATAGACTATCCCCCTGTACATAGATCCCTGTCCCCTACACATGCAGTGTATATTGTGTATATGGTGTATATTACAACTAGACTATCATAGGTTGCGTATATTTCTAGTGTACATTGTGTACATGGTGTATAATATGTGTGGGGTATCACGTGTTATGCATTATCTCTATGTCTTTATACCGGTACCAATAAAAATCCTAGTCTGTGATGCTGTATCATCGACAATGGCAATAAACTTCATTCTGATTCTGATTCTGAAAGAGGCAAATATGTATTTGTCATAATATATACTAAATGCACACTTTCTAGTTCGTTTTTGGTGCAATAACCCTAAGTTAACATCTCCTTTTTAAATATTGATTTATTCGATTTATGATTTCAAATCATCATATAACCATAATAACAGGTCTGTACCAAATGACTGCAAATGTATTCCTGCATGTTTTGTTATGTTGCTGCGATGTGCTACTGGAAAGTGTCGTGGGCCAGTCTGACCAGGCCCAAACGGCGAGTTCGCCAGTAATGTTGGCAAACGCGATGCTGTTGGGCGCCAAGACAGAAGCGCGGCCGTCTTTTCCTATAAGTAGATACCTGTGGTCTGAAGGGACTGATCACGGGACATGGAAACACACGCCACACACACACACACACGCACACACACACACACACATGGCCCAAAGTGGAATGTGCAAACAACCTGTAGGAACAAGAGACAGGAACAGTGTCAAAATGAAGTGACGGCAGCAGTTTGAAAATAAGCAGGCGATCAGGGCTGATAGTTGGTGTGTATTGTGTAATCACATCAGGGTTACAGGGGAGGTTACCTGTTATGGAATTAATATATACATTTAAACCCTAACCAAATCCACATGGTCCAATATGATGTGAGAAATAATAGATTAATTATATGTAGGACTGCAACTAACGATTATTTTGATCATCGATTAATCGCCTATTTTTACAGATGATTAATCGTTTAACTTTTCCTTCGAAATTGGAATCATTATTTCTTATGCATTTTTTGCGGGCCTATTCGTACCATTTTCAGCTTTACACAGAATTAGTTGGAAAAGGGGTGAATAAGGGGGAGGAGACACGCAGCAAATCTGTCGGTGAGGGGAGCAAACCTACGATTCTCCACGCCATCGTGACACATGTGTGCTTTGTAGTGCATTCACTCTCAACAGACTGAGCTACTGCGGCGCACAAAATCGGAAGGAATATCAACATGAAATGTTATTGATATTGGGAACGTTGAACAACATATAGTCAACACATGTGAGTGGAGGACCGAGCAAACAAGGAAACGATTAATCGCTGTTGATTAATCGATTATCAAATTATCAAATTGCCGATGAATTTAATAATAATAATTAATCGATTAATCAGTTGCAGCTCTAGGGGGTTTGCGTCTGATGCGTCCATCGCATGAGGTCCTTCGCGTTGAGAGTGGGTGTGTTAATGCTCTAAGATAGATGCATGAATTGATGACATTTTGTTTAGCTTTCTTTTCAAAATAGTTGTTTGTTTTTAAAGCATCTCACTTTCATTTCATACGAAGTATAACATATTCAAAGAGTGCTGACTTGTACCTTTGTGTGATAGTGTGATAGCACTCCAGTATGGCTGTACAATTTGCTTGCAGAATTGAATGGAAATGTAGCTTAGCAGCAAGTATCATGTCAAGGACGGTTTTACTCGGCATGCATTCGCTGTTCTGAGCAGACCGCCGTACAGCATGACTGCTAAGCACAGCTTTATATACACAGAATCAACTAGCCTATCCTGGCGAGCCAGAAGCAACACATCGCAAGCCGCTAGACGTCGTCCGTATACGGGCTGACTAATAAAGTTACGTGAATCAAGACGTGGGCGGAGTCTGGTAAGGGCCACACGAGACGTGGGCGGAGTTTGGATTTTACACCCCCACGCGGTTTGTCGCTGTGACTGGATAACACGATTTGACACACTTTTTTTACACCCTGGTTTTACCAGACCCAATGATCATTTAATCACGTGCAATGTGTGGACAATTTGCTCGTTCCTGCTTACTAAGAATCTAAAGAGCACAAGAGTTCCCACACCAGAACAATACCTCAATGAAGACATGACTAGAACAATAGTTAGACGAGCCGGCTCAGTGCCTAAGATGCCTCCATTGAAATTGCAAATTCGTTCCTGGGTGGAAAAATGCAAATTTTCTGAGTATATCCTTTACAGTTACAAGTTAGTCAAGTTACTCACAAATTGTAATCAGTAAGGTAATCATGTTACTTCATACTGTCAGTAGTCTTGTACAGCCGTCAATGCGTAAAATTGAGCCTCACAAATGAAGCATTTGAAAACCACAGTATGCAATGGATGACAATTCACAAACCATAATCAAAAACCACATCTTTTTGATTGGTTACGCTCCCAAATTGGCCTCAAAACTGTGCCTAGAAGAAATAAGGGAAGGTAAAAGAAGCAGAGGGAGACAGCCCAAGCAATCGCACGACAACTTTTACACATAATCAGGACTCAACCTAGCCAAACAAACCCTGCCTTTGTAAAATGATGGGTGCACAGTCTGCTACATGTGGAGATTGCAAAATATGATGATGCGTTGTTATTTTAGAGCGAATCGGAGAGTCAGAGAGAAAGAAAAAGTGTGTGACAGTGGATCTCTGTCCCCCTGCAGAGAGGCTCCAGCTATGGCTCCCTGATAACAGCGCACGGAAAATATCAACTGTTTGCAAAGACCGGCTATTTTAAGGTAAGCCCAAGACTTCACTCTGACACCAACTCACTGCTAGTGAGCCAGCTCCACCGTCTCCCACACAACCATCAACAAGGCTGAGAAGGGAATAAGTTTAGAAAAAAAAACTTGCTCAAATCATTTCTTTTTTTATAAAACAATGCCTTTGTCCGAAATTGCTCCCTATCCCCCATATAGTGCACTATATGGGGCACACACCATTTTGGGTGTCCGAATTCTCCATGTACCCTATATAGTGCACTCAAAGTATCCCACAATGCACCACGAAAAATAGGGAGCATCGGATGTACCCTAGAAGAAGCGTTATAACCCATAATGCATTGCGAGATATATTAAAAATGATCTAAACTCCAAAAAAATGGCGTGACGGGCCAGTTATAAACGTAAGTACTTTTGACTTTTTCTGATGATTTTTTTAATTATATTTTATAATAATTTTGACAGCGCCAACTCTAAAGTCCGAAATCTCAGCCATTGCGGTTGAGTGCACTATAAGTGAGTACACTATATGGGGGGGTAGGGAGTGACTTCGGACACAGCATTGTTTAATGTTCAACTGATAACGTGGCCTGAAACCACCTAAAATTACATAAATTGAAAACATTTGGAGCACTTGAAGTTATTTGTTAAAATTATTTGGTTCAAGTTTTCAAACAAATGTATGCATTTCAGAGTGAATCCAGACTATACTATGGTTGAGCAGATCATTTTTCACACACACACACACTCAGATAGCCTCTGTGTAAATGTACTCACACACGCACAACATGTAAACACACGCACACTCATCTCACAAACATTTACACGCTCACACGTCACAACATACAGATTAGCACTGGAGAGGGAATAGGTGGGGAGTGAGAACGAAGTAGGGGGGAGAAAGGGAGAGAGTGAGAAGGAATGTGAGAAAGAATGAGATATATGAGTATATGAGGTAGTGGAAAAAAGCAGATAACAGCAGAGAGATATATGACGACTAGGAGAGAGACTTTGTCAGAATAACAGTATGGTCGTGATACAGTGCGAGAGGACGGTGTGATGATGGAGAAAAGGAGAAAAGAGAGATGGAAGAAGCGAAGAGAAAAAGAGAGAGAGAGAAAGTGTTGCCATGGAGACAACAGGCTGATATTTTAGTATAAGGTAGCGTGTGGAGGTCGTAGACAAGCCATCGATAATTGTCAAGCATCAACATGGAATGGCTTCATCTATTCCTTTTCTCTCAGCAGAGTTTATATTGGGAGCGGGCAGGGGCGTGGGGGTGAACTATTTTCACTATGAAATTTGCAATGATGTTTGAAGATCCACCAAAAATTGCCGGAATGATATCTAAACACAATCCTAAGCCTACATTCTAACAGCTTATAATATGAAGAAGAGCATCTCTACTTTCTAACAGCTTATAATATAAAGAAGAGGATCTCTACTTTGTAACAACGTATAAGATAAAGAAGAGGATCTCTACTTTCTAACAGCTTATAATATAAAGAAGAGGATCTCTACTTTCTAACAGCTTATAATATAAAGAAGAGGATCTCTACTTTCTAACAGCTTATAATATAAAGAACAGGATCTCTACTTTCTAACAGCTTATAATATAAAGAAGAGGATCTCTACTTTCTAACAGCTTATCATATAAAGAACAGGATCTCTACTTTCTAACAGCTTATAATATAAAGAAGAGGATCACTTCTTTCTTAAATACCCTAGCAACTGTAAAACACCCTAACAAATGTAAAATACCTTAATGAGTGCAAAATACCCTAACAACTGTAAAATACCCTAGCAACTGTAAAACACCCTAACAAATGTCAAATACCTTAAAGAGTGTTGAATACCCTAGCAACTGTAAAATTCCTTAGCAATTGTAAAACACCCTTACAAATGTAAAATTCCATAATGAATTTAAATGACCCTAACGAGTGTAAAATAGCATAACAAGTGCGAAAGACCCTAAAGAATGTAAAATTAAGATGATCTGCCCCAATACGTCTCCTGCGTCC
>OMKY01182812.1:0-19695 GCA_900302395.1 Bregmaceros cantori
TAGTCGCAAATTGGGTTGAAGAGATCGGGGGCAGAAAAGCCGGCGAGGGGAGGAGGCTGCGATAGACATCGTGCCATTAACATGAATGGGGGCGTTAGATGCAGCATCTTATCCCATTCGGCCAAACAACGTCCTCACCTCGAGGGCTATTCTGCCCTCGAACACCGCCCCAATCCGTTACAGAGGTATCCGTCGCCATAGCATAGGACAATTTTTTGGGCAAGTTATGCAAAGTTTCGCTAAAATACTACTCGCCGTGGAACAATGATAAACAACAGAATTTTTTGCTCTTCTTTAAAATATATATATATTTTTTTCAGTGCAAAATGTCATTTAACGAAATAGAATCTAATTAAGAATGTACTCTGTGAAGTATGAAGAAATAAAATTCAAATGCAATTATTATGTTAATTATCAATTAATAAAAATAATGATTTTCATTTTTCATAATTCTTCATAAATTATTATTGCAATTACAATTAAATTAACTATGCAACCTTGTCTGTTACTCTACTGTAACACTCAGCCTTGCATGTTACAGTACAAATGTAATGTTCAGGTGAAAAAACTTGACCTTGTACGAAATGTAGGGTTACTTTTAAAAGGTCATGTTCAGTGAGTAACGTTATCAACCCCTCTTAAAGAACCTTTTCAATGTCATGTTCAACTGAAGATGCAGGGTACTGTTCCCTCTTACTGTATGTATGTGTTCAACTGAATAAATACACAGTTTAACACAAGTATATTTTACTGAGTGTTTTACCAAGTCAGTGCCTGTGTTCCATATAGTGTACTATATAGGGCGAACAGCATTTTGATCAAGATCGTATCCACTACCCATTTCCGATGGCGATTCACTAACAGACTGACTGAGAAATGGCAGAATTAGATCCATAACAAGAGTAACTTCAATTTAAATTGACAAGAGTTAGTACCTTGTTAAACATTTCAGAATTATATTGATGTGTCTGCTTTGGCTAATAAATGCATTGCAGCAAAAATGTAACTGAAGTCTTTCTCACAGATGTTATGAAACGTAATGAATCACTGACATCTGTGCTAATACCGATGAGAGCTTTCCAACTTTAGTCATTCAACCGATATTTTCCGATATGTTTTTTTTGTTTGTTTGTTTTTTTAAGGGTTTTTTGGGGTGGATTAAATCAGAAACTGGGATGAAGAGTGTGGTGTGGACATTGCAGAAAAGCCAGAGAGGGTATGCAAACCCGCGATGCTGCTTGGCCAGTGGCCTGGGGACGCACTCTATAACCACTCTGCCACTGAGCGTATGTTGAGCATGTATCAGTTACAAAGATGGCAACAATTCCTAGATTGCTTCTCTGTAATGTCCCAACAACACCACATGCACGCACTCAGGCAGTGTGGCTCCAGAAAGCTAAGCTGTCTCACTAGGGCCGAAAAGCGGATTAAATCACCTGTGGGAACGGATGAAAACCGTATCCGCCATTCCCGGAGAATATATGTGATGCCTTAATCAACTATGAACAATATAAAAATTCCTATTAAAATCACCCGGCGGTGTTGATAATAATTGGTGTGCACTCTAATGGTTTACTTATTAAAAATCTCAGGGATGAACACGCAATGGTTTGTCTGCTGCGCTCGATTTGCAAACACAGATCCCTGTCTCCTCACCACCACACACAGAGGTTGTCTCTAATGAAATGCTTGCTAAAGCCTCATACCAGAAAGTCCAGCATGGATGCTCCCTAGGGGCCCGTCAGATGCACCTAGTTGACTGGCCTAATGGCTCTCGGAACAGTCGACTGCACTCAGTGGGCTAGTCTGGCAGCTCTATTCAAAATCATACCCTGCAGGCCACATGAACTTTGGAGCGCTAACCATGCTCACTGGTAATTGCTGCATGCAGCAGCCGTAAACTAGAATGAGTGTGCCTCTGAAGCACAGTGTGGGGCGTGGCCCGAGGTAGAAGGAACTGAATGGATGGTAATTGGTGACAGATGGAGAATCACATCAAACAACATGTCTGAAATGGGAGAACGGGCTTCCTGCTTGATGCTGGGGATGCAGTTAACACTTTTTACCATGTTACACGAGACCATTTGAATCCCTCGTCATGCCTCCAAATCAGCGATATTACTTCACAGAGTGACGACCCATCTGTGCACTCAGTCCGCTAAGACCAGGTCTCCGAGCCAGTTCAAGGAACGAAAACCGAAAACAAATTCTATAGAATTTTCTGAGGAGCGAAAGCGGAAACTAAAAAGATTTCTTCTGTTGTGGAACAGAAACGGAACATTATGAAATCCACAAAACCAGTTAAAAATGTTTTTGTTTTTGTTTTTTTTAGTTCTCTTTATATTTTAACATTTCCTATGTCTGGGAGACTATAAATGTAATGGCATTAATACAGTTGCACTGAAGTGTGAAAGTACCCCAAATATATTTTGTATAAACTATATCTAAATCTTAGCATTGTGCATTATAAGAAACTTTAAGAATGAACACACTGTATGTGTTCCAAACCGGTCCAGGACCGATATTTTGGTGGGGGAACGGTTCTGAGAAACTGCCTGAACGGTTCGGAACGGAACGTTTTAAAAATCTATTTGTTTTCAAGCCCTGGTTAAGACAGTCCTCTACAAAGCACATATACACCAAGAGTCGGAAGTACACTTCCCCTCACAAAAAGCTTTGCTGCACGTCTCTTCCCCCTTCTTCGCCCAGTCACAGTTACTCCTCAATAAAACTGAAAATGGTCTGAGCTAGACGAGAAAATACATACAAATCTGAAAATACAAAAAAAGAAAATCAGCATTGTACGACCTTGAGTCAACTCACCAACCTGATGCCTCTGGAAGTCTCGAGATGATATTCTATCCAACAGCCCTTTTACGTATCATAAATGGATAATAAATAATACTGGCTATAGAGACCACACCAACCCACTATTCATAAAATCACGCCTGTTGAAATTCATGGATCTGGTCCAATTCAAAACAACGCAAATAGTGTACAAAGCTAAAAATGAACTACTCCCCAGTAACCTCCAAAGATGGTTTCAGCACAGGGAGAGCAATTACAATTTGAGAAGAAAGGGAAACCTGGCACAAAATAAAGTACGGACAACCCTCAAAAGCATGTGCATATCGGTAAAGGGAGTGGTAATATGGAACAACTTACCTGAAGAGCTCAAGGAATGCACACACTCAAAAAAAGGTTCAAAAGACACACACTTGAAAATATGAAAAAAGCTAAATACTGCACAAAAGGTGTGACTTCATATGCGTGTATGGGTATGTATGTATTTAGGTATGCGTGTATGCATATGTGAGCACAGATGGGTTTGTTTAGTATATATATAATATAAAGAACATATAGTAGGTATGATATATGTAACATATAGAAGAAGATACATAAGGGGAGAAATAAGTTTTACTTCTTCCTACTCCTTTTCGAATATTAAGTTAATCAGCATCATCTTTATTTTCTGATTGTATTGCTGTGTTTCATTATTTGTAATTCATTGCATTTTCTTTTATTTTATGTGTGTGTGTGTTAATATTCGAAATAAACTTAATTCATTCATTCAATGTATTCTGCTACTCTGAGCTTTGAGCCAGTTTAAAAATAATAGTAACCGGTTAATGCCGGTTTTATTTTGTTCCTCTAAAGTTTTGTTGAAACACTGCGCGGTCTGTCCAGTGTCCGCTGCTCCGCCAGTCTCTGCTGCTGTGCGCCTTCCCAGCCTCCACCGCACCGCCGAGTGCCCCACGCCGTGTCCCCTGCTCTGCCTTGCAACTTGAATTGAAACACTATCAGCTGACAGGAACGAAATTAGCCGTTCCGGGAACAATCTTTTTTTGTTCTAACCGGTTCGGGAATGTCAATTTATTGGTGAAACTCATAACTGGAAACGTTATAATTCAGTTTCTGTTCGGAACAAAGTGATTGGGAAGAAATATTGGTTCAAAGCCCTGATGCTACTGTACTTGATAATAACCTTCAAACCATCGGCCATTGATGCATTATAAGTGTGTGTGTGAACTGTTTTAGTTGAAAACTTGTTCATGGAAGGTGGGATCTTCAGTTTCTCACCCTCTGTGTATTTCTCCTTCTCCCTTACAGGTGTCATATTTTGAAATCTATTTGGACAAGATCCGGGATCTGTTGGATGGTAGGTGCCTGGCTTGAATTTTCCAAATTTGATCATTTTTCTTAAAGGATATTTTGAAAATGAAAAAAATAAAAATAAATGTTATTTGGAATTTTATGTTGAAACGGGACGGTAGCATGCATTGGACCTCGAGCGCACATCTAAGCATTAGAATAGCGACGTGCAGCAGATTTTGATTCCAATTATCAAAGAAAAAAATAAATATCTTACAAAATACCATTTTTTTCAATCTGAAGTCTGTTCGTCCATTTTGATGTTCGTCCATTTTGAATATGGATGCCGCTCAGCGGCAGTAAGGGCTGATGGGGAGTTTTTTTTTTATAAAGACAGGAGACAAGAAACTGCAATTAAAACCGCACCCCTCGCGGTGTAATAACCGCAAGGAGGCGCACCGCGGTTAACCTACTTTTGCGGTTTATCGTTCAGCCTTATGGGACGGTGTGGATTCCCTTGGCATATTCCAATTGCGACTCAGCAGCAGCAACGAGCAGAGTGCTCGCTGAAGCATAGCTCGTCCAAGCCTGATCGGCTAAAATCGGACGGTACAAGGACCTTAATAAAACTGCAATCGGCCCCGATTTCCGATCTTGGGGATCGGATCGGTGCACCCCTAACCAACATCCCTATTGTGTTTACATCTTTTTATATTATGGCAAATTGCTTTTTTACTCTTGTCTAAGGCCCATGTATTTTGGAGTGTGGTCAATATTAATATTTTTCTGTCTTTCAGTGTCGAAGACCAACCTGTCCGTACACGAGGACAAGAACAGGGTTCCCTATGTTAAGGTGTGGCCCTGAATCTTCTATTCATAAACTGCTCATCATTTCTAGCTATCTCTGCTCATCACAGCTAAACATGTAAAGTAGAAAAATACAATTTCCTCAGTCCATGCAAGAGATGTAAACATGCTGTGGGTGGGCCTGGAAGAGGTAGTCAGTTTCCCTCTCTCTTTGTCTCTATCCTCCACTTTCACTCTCCCCCTTCCTCTTCGTTTCCTCCTCTCTCCCTCAACTCTTTCTGTCTGTCTCTCTCTTCCTATCTCCCTCCTTTGTCTCTCTCCCTCCTTTGTCTCTCTACTCCCTGTCTCTCTCACCCTCTTTCTCTGTCTCTCTCTCTCTATATCAGTCTGCCTCCCCCTCTGTCTCTCTTTCTCCCACTCTCTCTTATCAATCTCTCTCTCTCTCCATCTTTGTCTTATCCTCTCTCTCACTTATCAGTCTCTAGCTCTCTCTCACTCAGACTCTCCCCATCTTTGTCCCTCTCCTCCTTTCTCCTCAGTCTCTCTCTCCCCCCTCATTCTCTTTCCATCTCTTCTTTTATACTCTCCACCTCTTTGTCGCTCTCCACCTCTTTGTCGCTCTACAACTCTCTTATCAGTCTCGACTCTCTCTCTCTCCCTCCCTCCTATGTATCCATAGCAACATGAAGGTACCATAGCAACACCAGGGGCTCCACCAGAACAACATGGCTTCCATAGCGACAATGGCAGTTCACCATAAAATAAAAATGAAAAATATCTCAACTCCTCCTCGAGTTGTATTTTCCGATATGTTGTTTAATATATAGTATTTTGTATATAGCACAAATAATTAATTTGTCAGACTGATAATCTGGAGGACTCATTGTGGTTGTTTACTGACGCCAAATTTGTTTTGTCACGTTCATGGCACTTTATATAAATATAAACTTACTAATTTAGTTGATACTCGTGTGTGACTGCAGTAATTTTGTTATGATGCACATATTTTCCAAAATGCCAAACCTCTGCTACTGGATACAATTCTAGGATTTGGATGTGTGAGGAAACTATGTCTGAATCAATGTTCAGTGTAGATTCAGCTATTTATCATTTTAATAATTTCATGGTAAAAACGACGCTCTGTGACTCCACAGGGATGTACTGAGAGGTTCGTCTGCAGCCCAGAAGAGGTCATGGACACCATCGACGAAGGAAAGTCCAACAGACATGTCGCCGTCACCAGTAGGTTTACAAATCAGCCTACACAGTGAATTGGATGTCTTTTTCCCACTGTTTGGATACTACTATATGGGGTGCAACGATCAGGCGATTAATCGGTGACTAATCGATTATAAAATTAATCGTTCTGTTTGCGAGTAGAGAGAAGGAGAGAGAGAAGGAGAGAGAGAGGGGGAGAAGGAGGGGGGAGGAAAGAGAGAAAGGGAGAGAGAAGAGAGAGAGGAGAGGGAGAGAGAAGGTAAAATTAATCGTTCTGTTTGCGGGTTGTCAGGTCAATTCCTGACCATTTGTAGATGTTGTCACTCCATATTTTGGGTTGTCTTCCTCTATTTCTCTTGCCGGCCACTAATCCCTCAAGGCAGAGTTTTGTTGGACCTTATTTGGGATCGCTTGATGTGTCCGTAGAGTTTATGGATTCTGCTTTTGATTATTGTCATTATTGGTTTGAGTGAGGTTAGTTATTTTATTTCTGAAAAGGCGGTGTCCTGTCTTCCATCGCATGATGTGGCTTTGGAATGTTTTCATTATACTACTCGGGTCCAGTTTACACATTGAAGGGCAGATAGCACTACTGGCAGAATTGATTTAAAATTCACAAATCCAAAAATGTGTGAAGTTCTCCCTTCTGCATGTCCATAGTAGGCCAGGTCCTGCTTGCATCCTCTACGGCGATACCTCACAAGCGATTTCATTTGAAACCTATACAAAGCTCTACTTTGTTGTGTGTGTCAGACATGAATGAACACAGCTCCAGAAGTCACAGCATCTTCCTGATCAACGTCAAGCAGGAGAACACTCAGACGGAACAGAAACTCAGTGGGAAACTGTACCTCGTCGATCTGGCTGGTAGCGAGAAGGTATTGTATTTTATTGTATTTATTTTAATGACCACACAGCCAGTCTGGTGGAATTCTTTTCCGGTACAGCATGCTGCAGGTTCTATACAGTGAACATTTAACATATAGACACAGTCATACAAACAGAACAAATAGTCACAAACACATAACACGTGCGTCATAACGGTTCTCGGTTATTGTTCAGGATATTGATTGCTGTGGGAATTAAACTGTTTTTGTAGCGGGAAGTTCTGGAGGCAATTGACCGGTAGCACCTCCCAGAGGGCTGTAGTTGGAAGGCAATGTGAGTGGGGTCTGAAATGATTCTGGATGCTCTTCCTAGAGTATCCTTCACATATATTTTGTTGGTTGGTGCCTTTTTTCCATCTTTCTCTTGGATAGGATCAGTCGGAAACTAGGTTGAAGAGATTGGGGGTAGACATCGCAGAAAAGCCGACGAGGGGAGAACTTGTGGCACAGGGGACGCTGTGGTAGATGCAGCGCCATTAACTCATTCAGTGCCAGCCCTTTTTGAAATTCTTTTTTTTTTTTCAACATGTGTTTTTTCAAGACCTATAGAAAATGAGTTTGTTCCCCTTGCCAAAAGCACATATAGCAAAGGGAACTTTAGACTTTCTTCTATCATCAATTGTTACCCGTTTCCCTTCTTTAGTCTCCAGAACAGGGGTGGTTATCAATAAAAATGATGATTCCTGACAGAAAGCGCAGTAAACCGCAGTGCATTACCGAACTGTCCTACCGGCTGAGAGGTGGCATATGGTGCCACCTGGCGGACAAAAGGACTACTGCACCAGCATTTTTTTATTTTTTTGACAATAAAAGCCAAAGACGGGGTAACGCAATGAGTTAACATGAACGATGGCACGTTACGATACAGTGTCCATATCTACATTTTCAGCAAAATCTCTGGAAAATGACTCATCCTGCTCAAAGATTAGTCGACTAGTCAACAATGAATCGATTATATTAGTTGTGCCGGCTCTGTGGCACAGACGGCTAGAGCGGTGCATCCAGTACACATACAGGCTTGTGCCTGTGGCTCGAGTTCACAGCGCACGCACCTGTCGTGAGATCGCTTCCCCTCAGACAAGAGTGCTGCAGGTCTGTTCCCCACTCGCTCACCCCCCTTCACACTAAGCCTATCAATAAAATGGGATAGATAAGTTAATAAAAAAAATAATGCGTTCATTACAAAAACGAATTATTGTGTCATCTAACATTTTCTTAAAGCAAAAAAATGTGGATGCAGTATCGATATACAGGGCCTCTCGGGGTGCTTGGTGTATAGCGCTGCTTGATGGACAAGAGCGGTACTGCGGACACATTTATTTATTCTTTGAGACTCGATTTAGTCAGCATTTTTAGTGATACCCACCCCATGTTCTGGAGACCATTTCTAAAAAATTGGAAACAGGTTTTTCTGATGATAAACAAACGTCTGAAGTTTCCTTTGGCTTGTTTGTTGTTGACAAAGACAGGGAACTGAATTTTCTAAAGGTCTTGAAATACAACAATCGTGTTGCTGCAGTTTGTAAGCACATAATAGTAGTCAAACTAGATGCTATTATGTTATGTTATTTGTAGGCTACAGAAATGCACCAAAATGTAATCACTTCAAATTTCATTCAGATCTGTGCACAACTTTTTCAGTTATCTTGCTGACAAACCAACGGGACCGAAAACAACCTGCTCGGCGCAGGTAATATTGATGAGGCCATTTTCAAACAAGCCTGCTGTTTGTGTCCTTCTCAGGTCAGTAAAACGGGAGCTGAAGGCGCCGTGCTGGACGAAGCCAAGAACATTAACAAGTCCCTGTCGTCTTTGGGAAACGTCATCGCCGCTCTGGCCGAAGGAAGCGTGAGTTTACATCTCGTACATGCCTGTGGAAGTGAGGACTACAGCTAATTGCATTCCTTACTGTCTATTGAAGCCCAATACTCAAACTGTATTTATTTATATAGCACTTTTCATGCAGAGCAACACAAAGTCCTTTACGGAAACAGGACAATGAACTGTACAACAATACCCAGAGCCTCCCAACCCAAGCAAATTGGCACACGCTCAACCACAGACACCAACATATAGTAGGCTGATGTACCATGATGCAATATCCTAGTTATAAGCCAGGTCAAAGAGATCTGTCTTGAGCTTCTTTTTTAAAACGTCAACCAGTGGACCTCGGGTTCCGTGGCGGCTGATATAGTGCATGCAGATACGACCTGGCGCCCCCCCACAATGTCTCGCGCAGCCACTGCAACCAAGTTGCCTCAAATCCGCTGCCTTGCTCGTGCTGCGCTGCTCACTTCGCCCGCCATAAACCTGAGCCGCGGCGCCGCTCGATGAACAAGATTTGCTATGAGGCGCTAATCTGTGGTCCACTCCATCAAAGTGTACAAAGAAAACATGGGGGTTTGTGGATTACACTCCACTGCTGGGGCACAATTAGTCTTTCACAGCCACGGCCCCACCAGGCTTCTGATCTGAGTCTGTCTGGGAGACTTTCAACTCCAACCTCCAAACGCTTTGTTCTATGATCATGTCATTGTACAGAGGACCTTTACAGCTACATATGTCATCATTGTACAGTTAATTTCTTGTTGGCATTACCTGACATATCAAGCTATTGTCATCAATCTGCCCGCCCAAGTATTTGTATGTGTATAATATTTTAGAGATAATTGATTAAAAAAATAATGAACATGATTTCATATATCTAATATTTTAAGAAGAAACAAATATAACTATATTTAAAGTTGAATATAAAATAAAAGCCGACCTACTCGGCTCCTTCCCGGTTTTTGTGTGTGTGTGTGTGTGTGTGTGTGTACAGCTCTTGAGTTATGTCGACCAACCTGTTTCTATCGTAGCCTTGTTGGGCCGCAATAGTGTGTTTGGTCATCTGTTATTTTTGTTATAGCATGTTATGTAATTGTGATGTCATTGTATTTGTTGATCATGTTGAATATCGAATGAGGTACGATTGTTTGACTGATCGATTATGAAATTTACAGGTAACTAGTTACTAATTAATGAATAATCAATAGTCTGCAAGGAAATTAAAAATCCTCATGGATTTGATATTAATTTATAATTTTTGAAAATATAAATAAAAAACAATAAATTGGCTTAGTTGACATGAATATGAAGAAAAAAAAAACTTGGTATTACATGATTGTAAAGGTTTTGCGTCAGACTCCTTGATTGAATAAAAATTAAACTACATTTTGAATTAGAAGAAAGAAATTGTATTTTTAATGGTCATATTGTGTGTGTGTGTGTGTGTGTGTGTGTGTGTGTGTGTGTGTGGTCCAGTCATACATCCCCTACAGAGACAGTAAGATGACTCGGATTCTGCAGGATTCTCTGGGTGGAAACTGTCGTACCACTATCGTTATCTGCTGCTCCCCGTCCTCCTACAACGAAGCTGAGACCAAGTCCACGCTGATGTTCGGACAGAGGTACACATTTGACCTGCACAGCCTGCCTCGATGGGTGTGGTCTTTTTTTTTCCTATGCCGACGCATCGGGTGGCTACTTGCTGCCAAAAAAAAGTAATCCGTCCATGTTGAAATTGCATTTCCTCTAAGCTCGGGGTGTGGCGTTTTTAAAATTTCCCATCGTGATCATTGTGGCCCCAAAAATCACAATTTGCCATTTGATCACGATATACAGCCCCTCACCACCAGCACCAGCAGAGTGGACTCCTCCGCTGCTACTGGCTGCCTACCAAAACAGCGCGGCTGCAGGCATCGCTCACAGCCAACAGCTCTGCCTTTTTTAATATTTTGTCACGATTTCTCAAATATATACGATGTCAAATGGTGACGGCCAAAAAATCGCGATTGATGATCAAATCAAAAACCAACCAAGCAACACCCTACTCCTGCCAAATGTGTCACTGTGTCATCACCGTGTCATGGCGTAGTTTCCTCTTGTTGGTTGCTCTCTCTCGCTTCTCCGCTGCATGTCTCGGGACGGTCGGGCGTCGCGTGGGGCCGGCCGCTAATAGGGTTTTTATTGGCGGGTGGCGTGTGTGTGTGTGTGGTCTTTGGAGTGATGACCATGGAGTGACCATGGAGTGATCTGTTCAATCCAAATTGTCCGTATACATAGGCATTTTTGACATGTAAGCGGATTATTGACCGGCGTAGACCACCTCTATTAGTCCGCTTCAAATTGTATTCCGAACCACTTGAAGCAGATCTGTGGAGGTGTATATATATGAGCACTTTTGAATGGGATCCACCCATAAGCGGGTTATATTAAGGCTTTTTGATACCATGTAAACGGGGCTAATGATATTTTCTGTGTGCAGAGCAAAGACCATCAAGAACACCGTCTGTGTGAACGTGGAGCTGACAGCTGAGCAGTGGAAGAAGAAGTACGAGCGTGAGAAGGAGAAGAACAAGACTCTGAGGAACACGGTGACCTGGCTGGAGAACGAACTGAACCGCTGGAGGAACGGTGAGTTTATTGTTTAATAAACACACATCGCTGTCGCTGAGGGACAGAAAAACCAGCAGAGCTGCGGCACAGGATGGGAGTGGAAGCTATAGTGGATGTGGTGAGGACAGGCAGACTGCGCTGGTACGAACACGTAATGAGGACGGACGACAACGACTGGGTGATGAAGGTGATGTTGTACAACTTGGAGGGGACAAGACCCAGTGGCCTAAAAAGACCTGACGACTGTTCTGTAGGACATGAAAGCACTTGGCATCGACCACAAGGTGACCATGGACCGTTCCTGTAGGAAGAAAGCCATATCGGCGCCTAGAAGGAGGACTCTAAACCAGTGTTAAGATAAACCGAACAAAAGCGGCCAATGTCCCGGATAGTCCATTTTAACCATTAAGTGTCAGCATTTCTTGTAATTCCTTCCTCGTGGTGGGGACGTTCGCCGATTCTGGAGTACTAATATATTCCAGCCATTTCGCCCATCTGGTTTCAAATTTATAAGTTATAAGCTAGCACAGAAGGGTGGGTTCCACTCTAGGACTAATGTATGTAATGAATGTTTGTAATTTCTCTGTTCTCCATTAGGGTTCCATGTTCATGATTCAATTTGTCTATTAATGGACATAGATTATTGAGATTTTGTCAATAACGCTGTTCAATTGTTGCAGCATTACTGAAAGCTATATTATATAAGGCTGACTCCCTGGACTCTTTCCCCAGGCGAGAGTGTTCCGGTGGAGGAGCAGTTTGACAAGGAGAAGGCCAACGCAGAGGTCCTGGCTCTGGACAATGTAATCAACGACAAGCCGGCGTCCACCCCTAACATGCCTGGAGGACGGCTCACCGACGTGGAGAAGGACAAGTGTGAAGCGGAACTGGCCAAACTCTACAAACAACTGGACGACAAGGTCAGAGGCCATTACAAATTAACTCAGGATTTTGACGTTCACTTCATTGGTGTCCTATGTGGAATTCACATAATAGCCCCGTTCACATGGACCCTTTTTTTGGATCTCATTTAGGTGGATCAAATATAATCCGCTATACCTGTGTACACAAATACTTACCAATCGGATCCATATTTACACCACGTTTACATGGTCAGATGTTCATTTGCATGCTCTCTCTTCCATGAGCGAGAGAGCAATTTTGTGTGTTTTGTGTTACTAATGTATGTGATTTTCTGTCTCCACAGGATGATGAGATCAACCAACAGAGCCAACTGGCAGAGAAGCTCAAACAGCAGATGCTCGACCAGGAGGAGGTGAGAACTAATTAACTAATAATAACTAATAATAACAATATTGCATATTCAAATGATCTTTCAAAATGTTCAATACCATGTACAATATTGTGATTATCAGAAGTAAGTCTTGTTACTGAAATGTAACTTGTAGAGTCACACCTCCATTGTCCTTATTGGCTTCAAGCTGTGACATCATCAAATGTCCCCTCCCATCACCTATAAGTCAGTGATACTTCCTGAAATGCTTGTGTTCGGTATGTTTCATAGCTTAGCTAGCCGATACTCGGCTAAATAAACCCTCTGTATATCGCAAAATGCTGGCACTTTATCATAATTACCACATTGACTGTCCATACAGTGATGGAAAATGTAATGTACGTACGCAAACATAAGACTGAAGAACCATATTGAGCATTTCTGTCAAACTATGTCTACCAAACCACTGACATTTTGGCTGGCATGACAATTGTAAACGCCAAAATGTGCACTTTTTTACTTTTTTGCCATTAGCGCTGTTTTTCATCTTTATTGGATGGGATTAGTCAGATACTGGTTTGAAGAGATCGGGGGTAGACATAGCAGACAAGCCGACGGGGGGAGGAGCACTGCAGACACCACGGTAGACACAGCGGCAGTAACATGAATGGTAGCTCGTTAGGTGTGTTGTCCATGACCACTCCGCCAATGACACCCCCTGACATGTGTTAAATTTGTTGATGTTTACACTAGTAATTAACTTTTTTGCTCTTCTGCTATGACCAGCTGCTGGCGTCGTCGCGTCGGGACCATGAGAACCTGCAGGCAGAGCTGAACCGGTTGCAGGCAGAGAACGAGGCGTCGAAGGAGGAGGTGAAGGAAGTGCTGCAGGCCCTGGAGGAGCTCGCCGTCAACTACGACCAGAAGAGTCAGGAGGTCGAGGACAAGACCAAGGAGTTTGAGGCCATCAGCGATGAGCTCAGCCAGAAGTCTGTAAGTTAGCTCTTGACAAAACTCCACCAACATCAAAACACTGTATAGACAAGTTTTTGGGCTAAAACTAAGGGGGCTGACATTTTGAAAATACGACTTGAAATTACTCACTCGGTTTGGTCACCAATGGGATGGCTGCATCCACTGGTAAGTCCGTCAAAAACGAGTTAATGGAACGGATCGCGCAGATTATTGAATCATGCCTTTTTGGGGCAGAGATCCACGTTAGAACAATTGTATCCCCATCTTTTTAATAACACAATAGCTTTGTGCTGTCCCATTTAAATGGACAACTTCAGAAATAAGTCAGCACACAGCGACGTAACGGCACAGGAAGTCATATTCAGCCTAGAATTCTTAACGGAACTACAAATCAAACTCGTCTATTGACTAGACTCAGACGGTGTCTGGGACTCAAGGCATCATAAATGTGCGCAATTATGCACCAACTCTGCAAGTCTCCCATCTCATTCTTGTGTTATTTTGTCACTTTGTTGACATTTTCTACAAAAAACCCTCACTATCGCCACCACCTATTGCCGTAGTATTGCTACATGCAAAACATGTACGAAATTGACGGAGAGAACGTAGGAAACACTCCACATGTATCCATAGTTTACGTCAGGTGTAAATGAGGCTTGCCTCCCGTTCACCCTGCTGCTGTTCTTCCAGTCGGTGCTGTCGTCGCTCGACTCTGAGCTCCAGAAGCTGAAGGAGATGTCCAACCACCAGAAGAAGAGGGTAACGGAGATGATGTCCTCGCTCCTCAAAGATCTGGCCGAGATCGGCATCGCCGTCGGGAGCAATGATGTCAAGGTGAGTTGTAAGGGCTTTGCTGCGTTTATACGGAGCTGTGATATGAAGTTGCAAATCATTTGGAGCAACAAAAGCCCCTCCAACAATGGGACTGTTGCACGGTGGCGTCACAGCTTGGCGGTGGCATTATGGTGGTATCATCGCAATCAGATGAACAGGCAGAGAGCGATATTTGCATAATATTGTCAGTTAAAAGTCTTCTATTATTGATTTATCCATGGTAATATGATTTCAATTGCTAGCAGACAGCAGCCTAACTACTTCCATTTTATTTTACCCTATATAATGGACATGAAATGTTAAAGTATACCAATTAACTTATATACACGCATACTTCACTGTATGTGATGCCACCAAAATGTCTGCCACCGTCACATGCAACAGCCCTATTGCAAGATCAGATTCGGGTATTCATTGGTCAACTCAATATTTCTGAGATCAATCGATTAGTCGTCGGTAAAAATGGCTGATCGATGATCACAGTAATCAAAGTTAGTTGCAGCCTTAAAGATGATCAATTCTCCTCTAAATGGATATCTGAGATGTTTGAGAATGATGCATCTCTGGTATTCAGGCAGTCTGTGTGTTTCCAGCAACATGAAGGCAGCGGGGTGATTGACGAGGAGTTCACGGTGGCCCGGCTGTACATCAGTAAGATGAAGTCTGAGGTGAAGACCATGGTGAAGCGCTGCAAGCAGCTGGAGGCCTCCCAGTCAGAGAGCAACAAGAAGATGGACGAGAACGACAAGGAACTGGCCGCCTGTCAGCTGCGCATCTCACAGGTGGAAGACTCACACACTAAATACATTACATGTCTCAGGTGGAGGACTCACACTAAATACATTAACTCATTCAGTGCCAAAAGGACAGTATCACATTTTTAAAATAGTGTGGCGCAGTGCTTTTAGTGGCTTTTATTGCATAGAAAAAGAAGTGGATTGGATGTGGGTGCAGTATAGATTGTGTCCACCATACACTGCCTCGCTAGCTGCATGAACATTGCATTGTGGCGACGGATAGTTACATTTACATGTTTAGTGATACCCTCCCATGTTTTGGAGACTTAAACTAAAGTATGGAAACGGGTAGAAACAAAACTTTTTTTACTGATAAAGGAAAGTCTGGTGTTTCTTGTTAAGGACACAGAACTTTGTGCTGAATTTGAAAATGGCTGGCACTCAATGAGTTAAGAAAATTACAAACAGTATCAAATGAAGCCTGTACACTTTCACTGTTTCACAGACATCAAAAACCGCTTCCTAATATAGTGCACTCATTTATGGTGCACTCAACAGCAACGGCAGAGATTTCAGACACTAGTGGGTGTCGTCAAAATTATTATAACATTATAAAATTCAACAATCATCACACAAAGCCAAAAGTACTTAATGTATAGCTATTTGCCGTGATTGGTCGCTATTGACTCCCGGCATACTGTGTAGTTTAGGTCATTTTTAATGTGTCCCGCGATGCATTATGGGCTATATTGCTTGGTCTAGGGTATATCGATGCACACTTCTTTTTGTGTTGCATTGTGGGATACTTTGAGCACTATACAGCACATGTATTTGCACACCCCTACAAAATGGCATGTGCCCCATATAGTGCACTATATATAAGGAGCGATTGTATAAGGAGCGATTTTGGACACAGCCAATGATATATGGTTTTGCATGCTATCCTTTTTAAATAAGTTCATTCAATCATCCCTTCATCCATAACTACTGTTGGTTGCTGTGAAGCTTGGTGCTAATCTGAAACCGTTGTGTTCCCAGCACGAGGCTAAGATCAAGTCCCTGACAGAGTACCTCCAGAATGTGGAACACAAGAAACGACAGCTGGAGGAGAACGTGGACTCTCTCAACGAGGAGCTGGTCAAGATCACTGCCCAAGGTGGGTGTTCATAGACCTGCTACTACTTACTAACTTTGTACATTGCATGCATGTGTGCACGCTGCACCAGCAAAGAAGAATCTGTTCTTGTATAGATGCATTTATTCGCTAAATACATGGGGCTGACATTTTGAAAATTTAACTTGAATTTACTCGGTGTGGTCACATTTTCTTCTGGACCAGTGGGATGGCTGTATTCACTGGTAAGTCTGTCAAAAATGAGTAAATAGAACGGATTGTGCTGATTATTGAATCGTGCATTTGTGGGCCATAGATCCGCACCATAGCAGTTAGTTGCTGGCCCATGCCCCAGTGTACATCATGTCTGTAATAATGAAATGTGGTTGTTTTGCAGAGAAAGTTCACGCCATGGAGAAGGAGAATGAGATCCAGACAGCCAATGAAGTCAAGGTACTGCGAATCGTATTAATAGAATCCTAGATTGACATTTTTATTACCAAAACCATTTTATCTGTAGTTTTCCGTGTTTTACAGCAGTGTGGTTTTGAAACATTGTTCCTGTAGGAGGCGGTGGAGGCCCAGATCCACTCCCACCGTGACGCTCATCAGAAACAGATCAGCAGTCTGAGAGATGAACTGGACAACAAGGAGAGACTCATCACCGACCTCCAGGAGTAAGCTCTTCACTGTGTCTCATAGACTGTCCTATTAGAACATGACCAAGGTAGCCTGGCAAGCCAAACCAAATGAGTCGTCCACCTATCGCTCAAAAGTGCTTTTGGGTCTGGAGTCGATGGGAACGAAAAAGGGTGTGGTGGGGGGATGAGCTTTATGCATTATTTACCCAAAAAAGTGAGTTATCCAATCACAGCACAGTAGGTGTGATAAGTGACGGAGTAGGAAGAAACTGTCGGCTGAATTGGTCGGCAGAAACTGAGCCGAGGATCAGATTTTTTGATTTGATGGACTCCAGACCCAAGCGCACGTTCGAGCGACATGTGGATGATTTGTTTGGTTTGGCTTGCAGGCTATGACAGATGGGGCTGTGCCGTGTGACGCTTCATCCAGCCCCATACACTTTTGTGCCCGTGGCTTAGTCTCGCAGCGTGCCATGCATCTGTCGTGAGATCAATAATAGTCTCCAGCATAAGTGTTCACCTGAGTGTCTCTGTGTGACACAGTA
Source organism: Bregmaceros cantori (assembly GCA_900302395.1). NCBI lineage: Eukaryota > Metazoa > Chordata > Actinopteri > Gadiformes > Bregmacerotidae > Bregmaceros > Bregmaceros cantori. Next base: position 17,522 of record OMKY01182812.1, read on the forward strand.
TTAGAACAGATCGGATAAGCCAGTATTCCCAGTAACATGGCTAATGAAAGCTAGCATTCCCAGTAACATGGCTAAAGCGATCATTCTGTCTGAGGTGGGCGGAGAGACAAACGACCATTCAGGTCAGAGGCCAGATCGCTGTCAAGTTTAACTTCAGAAGGCAATGTAAACATAAACATACTTTATTTAGTCACATGTACAGTGAAATTCATCCTCCGCATTTAACCCATCCCTGAGGAGTGGTGGGCAGCCGCGTGCGCAGCGCCCGGGGGCCAACTCCAGATTCTGAGCCAGTGCTTTGGCCAGGGGCACTGACTGGAGCAGGTTAACTAGGACATGTTTTTGGTGATGGGGGAAACCGGAGTGCCCGGAGGAAACCCAAGGGAGTTTGTTTGCTTAAGGGAGTTTTGTTTGAGGCTGTGTGGGACAGTCATGCTAACCTTTGTCTCTGTGTGGGACAGTCATGTTAACCTGTGTGTCTCTGGGACAGTCTGAACCAGAAGGTGATGCTGGAACAGGAGAGGTTGAAGGTGGAGCACGAGAAGCTCAAGTCCATCGACCAGGAGAAGAGTCGCAAGCTGCATGAGCTGACGTGAGGACACACAACGCACAAACTTCCACACACACTCTGATCCTTCTCAGATCTTCAACAGTTTGACAATCCCTTCACGTGCCCAAAACAGGAGACTGACATTTTCTCCCGCCTTCTGAAACACACTTCCAAGTGTCTGTATAGCTGCCTGTGTAAGTCATTGTAGTGGACCCAAGTGCCTCTGTTTACTACAGCTCGCTCTGTGAAGTATTGATGACATACAGTCAAGATTCTGCTTCAAATTATGTACCGGTGTGGTCACCTCCACTAGTAATTCTGATAAAAATGAGTAAATGGATTGGGCAGATTATTGAATCATGCGTTTGTGGTGCATAGATCCACACTAGAACTTGAATTTGGGTGGAATAGCACTGCTCAATTTACCACCATCATTTTTTAATAACGCCCTAGGTGTGTGCTCCCACTGAATAGACATGTTGATTATACTTGAAGACACAGCGAAATATATGGCACCAGAAGTCATGTTCAGCCTAGAAATGTAACCAGAACTACCCACCAATCTATAACCAAGTAATTGTTTCAGCTCTATTATTATTATTGCTGCAGCCGTTAGATGCTGTGTATGAATCTGTGCTGTGATCTTTCCAGGGTGATGCAGGATAGGAGGGAACAGGCTCGTCAGGACCTCAAAGGCCTGGAGGAGACAGTGGTGAGTAAGACATGACATTAACATACATACATTATGACTCAGATGATTATGTTTTATACCCTTTTTTTTTTTTTTTTTTGCTTTTCAGTTATTTTTCATGAACCAGACTAACAAGAACTGTCATGATTTTCATTCTTACATATTGTTTAATACAAGCATGCAGTCCACTATTCCTGCCAAATGTAACTGTACATTTTTTTGTGTCAGTGCAGTTTTTTATATTTATTGGATATGAGACAAGCTGACAAGCTGGCGAGGGAAGGAGAACTCGTAGCTATGGACGCTGTGATCGAAACCACGGCGCCTTTTACTATGAGTGGAAGCGTGATAGATGCAGCGTCTTTAACCACTCCGCAAAACATGCCCCCATTTAACTGTAATGTTTTTCCAGCAGCAGCGCCATTTTGCCATCTTTATTGGATAGGATTAGTCGGAAAGTGGGTTAAAGAGATCGGAGGTAGACATTACAGACAAGTCGACGAGCTGCGGTAGACACAGCGCCAATAACATGAATGGGGTTGCGTTAGGTGTGGTGTCCATAACCACTCGGCCAACGCGGACCCCAACTTTAATGTTAATTACATATTTAAAAATCTAGTTGTAATGTTATGAAAAAAAACATTTTTTCATTCTCTGATCACGGTATTCCAGAGTTGGACGATATCATTAATGGATTGTCAATTGTCTTTGACGAGGGTTTCCAATCATCGTGCCTGGGACGAGTGGTTCCACCTGCGTTGATGCCTTAGCACGTGCGCATATGTGTGTGCGCTTCCACGTCGCTAGTAGTATTCGTTACGCTGATGCGGTTCCGCTCAAGAGGTGCTATGGGTGTTCGATCTTGAAAAAAAAGTAGATCACGATCTTGTGAGTGCATATCTCGATCTCACGATCTTATCACGATCTTGGATT
>OMKY01182817.1:5299-18933 GCA_900302395.1 Bregmaceros cantori
ACGTACTTCATTTAGTCTCATATACATACATGTACAGTGAAATTCTTCCTCCATATTTAAACCATTCCTGAGGAGCGGTGGGCAGCCGCGGCGCAGCCCCCGGGGGCCAACTCCAGGTTGTGAGCCAGTGGGCACTGAATGGAGCAGGTTAACTAGAACTTAGTCAGATCTATGTGTATTAACATATTCGGAATAATCAAGAAACAGCCTACCGACGTGTATTTTTTAAAATACATTTTAATATACATTAGGATACGGGTTGTGTCGCGCAGCGGACAGCAAGATAGTTTTGTGTTTCATTCACCCCGCGCCTCTCGCCCACCATGCAGCCAAATGGACACAGACATGCAAAGAATCGACATGTAATAGAAAGTCCCTAGCAACGACAGGGGTGAACCTGGCTGTAATATTAACTGTAACCACTTGCCGATCAACAGCGACCAGCAGCACATGCATGCACGTGCACGCACACACACACAAATTCAATTGCTCCCTGCAGCCACAACAGTATACAGCAGCTATATGCTTTCAGCGGTGGCCGACACCGACTGCATATATTGTACGGACGCACGCACGTGCACACACACACACGTGCCTGTGATCGGTGCTGTAAAATCCATTCATCATACGTTTGCTATGAAGTGAAGGGAATAACCTCGGCTCTGCAAGCGCATGGTCGGTCCACCAATTTAATTGCTCAGCACACCTGTCAATCACGGAATAAAATATACCCCGCCCGCTCGACGTGTGCTGCGTTGCGTTGAAAATCAAATGTATATATTTGCTGCGCACTGCGCGGGTGTGTGGGCAGCGTTGGGTCGGCTGCGCTGCGTGCTGGGGCATTCTCCGATGGCTGCAACACATGTTTTTTTGCACTGCATTCGTTGGTGGAAACCCGGCGTAAGTGTTGCAAAGCTACGTGAAGAAAATAGGTATAGAATAGAAGTTGGACGGAAACATACTTGTAAGTTGCAGCAAGACGAGGAGCTCTTTCCAACCCTGGGCAAAACACACAAACACACTCAATGACAGAAGTAGACTAGGTCTAAAATACCACAATATTTTTACAAATATCAATTTTCAAAGATGCGTTTTGTATTTACGGATTACGGGTCGAGCCTAAACTTAACCCTAAACCTAAACCTAACCCTTCTCCCGACCCTAATCCTAACCCTAACCCCTTTGCAGAACCCCAAAAACCCAACTTTTTGGCAAAATTATTTGATTTGATGTTCTTTATTTTGGACTTGATTTATGAAAAAAAAAGAAACACACTATCTATTTGCATGTATAAAATAAAATATGCATAAAAGACATGTTATGTTACATAAAAATAAAAAGTAAGTGCATTCCCACTTATTATTTCACCACGAGTATTAAAAAAAGTCCAAAAAGGAGTAGGAAGAAGCAATGTGCATTTTTACTCCTACGCCCTTATTTATTAATGATAAACATATTCATAAGTCATGATACCCATAAAAGGCAAGATAGCAACACATTCAAAGATCACAGTATTTGTGAAAAGAAATATATTTACCCTCATGGTTGGCTCCGTGGCTCTAGAATTCCACTGATCCAATTGGTACGCACTGCCCTGTATCTCTGCTACTAGCCAAGCCTAGCAGTACCAGTACGGGATTACTAGTATTACTAGCCACTATACTCTGAAGAGATGATATGAAGTACTACGGTCCATGTATTTGGTCCTGCACCCTCGGGCCGTTGAGGGGCAATGCGCTGCTGAGCTTGTGGTAGGTCACAATAAAGTATGGTCCACCAAGATGTTTCATTTTTTTTTTTGGTTCTTCACACTGATTAAGTGTATGTATGTATGTGTGTGTGTGTGTGAGTGTGTGTGTGTGTGTGTGTGTTTATGTGTCTGTAGCAGAATGTGTGTGTGTGTGTGTGTGTGAAAGAAAAAAACAAAAAAAAAACCTTTGTCAAGCCCTCCAGCCAGACTAGAAAGTTGCCACCACTGTTAACACTTTATACACAAGGTTCCTACACAACAATGGCCGGAAGCGTGCCCTGATTGCCCTGCCGAGTGACTGGTGCTGCGCTGAACACGACTACTGTAGTGTGTGCGCCAGGCCAAACATCTCCTGTGAAAAACACAGGAGAGAACTGGCACACAGTCCGGCACACAGAACACATGACTCAGGACGGCTAATGACAGGTCGCTGTCATGAACCTGCAAACAGCAGTGTCATGGAATTTAACGTCTGACTTGGGTGATTTTTCTACAGCCTTTGTGTTGTGAATTAATTATGTTAAGAAGAACATTTTTTCAAGTTCTATTTTTTTTTCTTTTTCATTCTTTATTGAGAGATAGTGACAAGATCAAATTAGCCTGGCGAGCCAGAAGCAACAAATCGTCCACGCATCGCGTAAAACCAGTGTCGAAAAATGTGTAAAAAAAAGTATCACTCAAATCATGTTATCCAATCACAGTGCAATAGATGGGACAAGCATCGTGGAGGCGTGACAACCAAACTCCGCCCACGTTTCGCACCGTCTATACCCAACTCAGCCAACGTCTCAAGTCGCCCATACCCATACCCAGCTCCACCCATGTCTGTGCTGATTTGTTGCACCGATTTCATGCCAGCGGCATGCCTGATTTTCCCAGACCCAATGCAACGTCTAGCGATGTGCGATGCGTGGACGATGCGTTGGGGCTGACTCACCAGGCTAAGATTAAATAGGAAACTGGGATGAAGAGTCGGAGGGAGACATTGCAAAAAAAAAGGTGGAGAGGGGATTAGAACCTGCGGCGCTGCTCGACCTATGGTCCGGGGGTCGCACAAACCCTTTCGCTTTAAAATCAGGAGCTACCTCGTAGCTATTAGACACATGACCATGACTCGCTAATTATACTTTCGAGCTGATTTGTTTATACAGTTTCATATATCCACATAGTCTTTTTAAACTAGTTATGTTATATTTAAACTTTAGTTATGTTATGGTACTGTGCCACGTTGTCTTCTATTTATGGTCTCTATAGGTTGAATATGAATCTATTTCTAATCAGCTTCTTGACCTGACTTGAATGACATATGACCAAGGTCTGGATTGGAATTGTGAGTGTATTAAACACGAGTACTGTCAGCACTAGTTACGGAAGCTGAGACCGGCCATGGAATCCATTTATTTCATTTGCTCAACTTCTGTTTTTGTGTTTTGTTTTGTTTTTCAACTTTCGTTTTTTTCACTTTCTAAGCTCATAATATTTCATTTTCTCCACTCTTAATATTTCATTATTTTTTTCCCCGTTAACTTGTGATTTTTGTTGCGACGCATTTGGCTGGTCACCTGGACTGAAAAACAAAACAAAACAAAACACAAAAAACACAAAAAGTGGAAGAGAAAAACAACCAAAAAAAAAGCGGATGATGGAATTAGGAAGCTGCAAAAAAGGGCCCACATTAGGGCAATACACCCTATATTGACAGACACTGATTGTCCTCAAAATGACAGAATTCTTTCTGTTGCCACAATTACAGTTCAATAACAAATAGTTAGAATACCAATGGGTAGCACTAATTCATATTCAGACTTGCTGATTAAATTATGTTCCCGTTACATTTTAGGTGAAATATTTTTATTAAGGGATATTTTTCAGCAAAGGGACATCTAGCCTGCTAAGTCAGGAGAATGCATGTGTGTGCCTGCCTATGGCTGGCATAGAACATACATTTTATTATTTTTGCCTGTAATGCAACCACTTTGCTGTATATTGTCATGGTTTGAGCAGATAACCTTACTGGAGCAGTTCATACTAGGGATGCTTGCCCTAATGTGGGCCCTTTTTGCAGCTTATTAATGTGGGACAGTCAGTTGCTTAATGTGAGACAGTGAAATGTAGTGTTGAACAGTTGAACTTAATGTTAGACATATTTCCATAGTTTTGCTTTTAACATAGTTTCACTGACACTCATTAGTTTAGGAAGGAGCCAGAGCCACTGGAACTTAAGCATCCCACATTAGGCGGTGGCCCACATTAGGGCAATCCACCCTAAATATTGAAATATGGCTTTTTGCTCAAATCTGCATTTGGTGACTTTTTACATTTGCATGCATACACATTAAATACATACCTATTTAAAAACGTTGTTTTTAAATATCCATAATTACGTCCCCTCCATTTACACTGTGCTGTAAAAACTGGGAGTCTAACAAGAGCATGGTAATATAGTGTGGGACGCTCGTGCACGTGCAGTGTGCACGTGTTTTTCTTTCACGTGACGTCACAGTGCTCTCCCAGATCCTGCGGAACTTGGCTTAAACGGAAAGGACAACATGAATGGGGTGGTCACTAGAACCGGCTGTGGCGATGTCGACATCACTTTTTAGGTTTTGACGTTAATTTGTAGTAAATCTGATTATATTGTGAGACCATAATGTACTGCCTATAATGCAATACGCATAGTCCTTATTGTATGATGAATGTATTAGCGCAAAAATTCATGAATTAAGTAATGAGCCAAAGAGAACATCGAAAAAATAAATTTCCTTGACAACCGCTATCCGGGTGCTGCGGGTGGGGGGTGGGGGCGGGCGGATCATCGATGCGCGCGTTTAGACGCGACAAGCACGTTCTGCGCGCGCCCGCGGAGAAAGGAAGGCTGTAGAGCGGAGCCTAACCAGACACTCCACTGACCAATTATTTATTCTAATATTTTACTTGCGTTTTGTTTCTCTTGTGATTAGAACCAAGAATCGGGCATTGGATTAATTAATTCGCGTTTGAAGGGCGGGGCGCACAGCCATGGCTGCGCTGTCTGGGGGAGAGATGTGCGTCAAATACCTAATGTTCGCCTTCAATCTCGTGTTTTGGGTGAGTAACAGACTGTACAGACATGCACATCGAGCTTGTTTTATTCGAGTATTGCAATATTCGTTGCTTTAAAATTGTGTTATCGTGTGACGGTAATTACACCACCGTGGCGCCAATGTGTGGGTGCGAATAATTTAGTATCGTGTATGTGGGTCGCATGGTTGCATGTGGGCGCGCAATTTTGCGTGGGGGTGGTGGTGGCATCGTCTATTATGCGCTGGATGCAGTAGGGGCGGGGGGGCACAACAGCAGCGCTGCTCCAGTCCCGTGTGCAGATTATTACGCACGCCATGCGCAAGCGCAGGTGACAAGAACAGCGTCATATAATTATGACGTTCATAACGATAATTCGCAGAAACGCCGACGCCTGGCGGCTGTTGAGGCGCACTGCCGGTGGGGGGTTTAAAGATCCCTGCGTGAGATCGAGACGCAGTTGATAATCCCCAATGGCCGAGTGACCCAATTCCGCTACTTATTTTGGAGTGTGTGGGCACCGGAGCTATAAACACGAACCAAGCAATGTATTGTTTACGATTTTCGTGCTCGAAAATGGATGCCTAAACAGCATTCAAGTCAATGTGTGTGTCGACTTACTCGCGTGTACGTTCTGCTTTATATTAAATGAACATGAACACACAATTTTCCAACATTATTTTTCTCTTTGCCACGATGCTTGTGCACAATACCGCTGGCTGTTCACGTCAAAATCATAAAAAACGAGTGCGTGCACGACCGCGCGTCAACAACATGGGCACATTCACACATAACACACCATTTCCCGACGCCTGCTCACTGAGTGCGCCCTACTGTACAGTGTATACTGTATATTGTATAATATACATACTACAGTATGGTTTACACACTGTATGTAGGGTGGGTTGTCCTACTGTGAGCCCTTTGAGAAGCTTCCTAATGCGGGACATTCAGTAGCCTAAAAGTTGAACACGAGAAATGGTGTGTTGAACAGTTGAACCTAATGTTAGACACATTTCCATAGTTTGCGTTTACTATAGTTTTACTGACATTCATTCGTTTAGGGAGGAGCCAGAGTCACTGGAACTTGGGTGTCCCATTAGGCAGTGGCCCACTCTAGGGAAATCCACCCTACTATAGTATTGAGAGGTCAAGGCAAATTTGCTTTTATTCCACTGCTGGTAAAACAACTCTGGATGTGTGCCTATAGTACTATACCACGAGAATGGGAATAGTGCTTGGCACAATGTGTTCCACTGTGTACTATAAATAGAGGAGCTAAGCTACATTTGCTTCTGTTCTGGTCATTGAGCAATTGCTGTTGCGCTGTATTACAACACAGCACACTCTCTGCACACCTGTAAAATAAGTTCTATTACACACAGGGACACAGGAGCATGGATAGCGCTATTTACACACACGCACGCACAAACACACACACACAGTCTTGCAAACCAGAACCAACGAATCGTCCACGCTTTGCTCGCTATGGGTCGGTCCAGTGGGTCTGGATCAACCAGGTCAGCAAATCAGGTTGTCGTCGTGGTTCAATCAGCGACTGTTTGAATCGAGACATGGGCCTCCATGCCCCTTGTCAAACCTACTGCACGGTGATTTGATAACTTCATTTGATTGATTTTCTCAAACCTGCTTAATCTAGACCAAATGATTGTTCAATCCGCATGCAATGTGTGGACGATTCATTTGTTCTAGCTTGTCAGGCTAACACATACAGGCATGATGTATTGTTATATAACCCTGCCGAGTGTTACGTCTACGGCTGTGTGTGGCTGGTTAGGTGCGGCCCTGAATGTGTGTGTACACGTCATGGACCCACATTGACGCAAGCCGGTGAATGAGAGCAATAGTTCATTAAAACTAAAAAAAATATATCTGCCAGTCCGACTCAACATGCCCACACTTGTAGCATCATACACACCCATGCACTCACGTGCCCTGTGTACATACACCACACACACCACACACACACAGTGAGGGAGAGAGAGAAAAAAATTGAAGACACTCCCCGGCAGACCAATCTAGTTTCACTTTGTGCGTTAGCGTGTAAACAGAACGCTGGCACCGAGGTGGAGATTTACATTAGCAGTTAGTACAACGGCCTAATCTCAAAACAAGATCAATCATTTCCCACTCCACCCGGTACAGTATTGTTTTAGTTTTTTCACTTCCTGGATTTGAACGGTGGCTGGAAGCAGCGTGGCTGGTAGCAGCGGAGCTTGTCGTCTTACTAAGTGCTCCTTTGCTTTGAGTCTGCGGTGGCGTTATGGTCCTCCATGCTGGTATCCAATGTGTCAAGTACCTCATGTTTGCCTTCAACCTGCTGTTCTGGGTAGGTTGATGAACGTTTGTAAATAAAACTCTTTGCCGTTGTGAACTTCTTTATCTTTCTCTTACACTCTGCCGTCGGCTACTGTCTACAATGTCTTGGCGGGCTGCCAGCTGTCGATAGTTATAACGTATAGTCTGCTAGAGTGACAACTTAGGAGAGCCGTAATTGCACCTAGAAACAGTAAATAACTATTATCACTACAGAGCACTCACAGAGCACATTCTGCCAGTTCACCTCAACTCCACTTCATACTCCCCCCTGGCTGCTCCGTAGTAGTCAACTTGCAATGAAAGCCAATATGGATTTTTTATTCAACTATGCTTAAAAACTATCATGGCTCGTGCTATAAATCGGGGCTTTTAAACCTTTTTCATTCCAAGGATCCCCTTTCTCAGCCCAAAGCAACTCACGGACCCCTAGGAAAAAAAAAGAACACTGTATATAATGAAACAATATTGAAATGTTGAAGTCTTCAACAGCATAATGTATTTCTGGATAGTATTTTATGTGCACCAGAAACAATGGAGCTCATGCCATCTTTGTAAAATAATTAATTGGAAGACATGTCGCTTTTGCTGGATGCCCCGGGGGAAATCTTAAAATACAACAAAGTAACATAGTAGAAGCATTTGGAATACTGTGAAAAATAATATATATTTAAATTGACAAACAAATATGTTTATCTATTGATGACAATTAACAATGAAATGCTGTCAGGGTCAAAAGTTGTATTTAAAAACTCACTTAATATAAATATATAATTATAAAGATATAAAATATCAGCACTGTTTGTTTCTTGTCATGCAAGTTTAATGATAACAAAGCCATAGTGTGAATTTTTTCTATGTTCGTTCCAAGGTGCTCAGAGGACATGTCCTGTCTCAAACACGCAGCAGTCCAGGTTGCCAGATCTGTGACAATTTCCAGCGCCTGGGGGGCACTAAATCCTCCGGGTGGAAAAATCATCCAATCTGGCAACACTGGTGTCGCCAGAGGGCTCGGTTGATTATCAGACGTGTGGCGGTTTAAAGTTCATCAGATGCGGGAAAGCCTTATGGGGCGTTTGAAGGTCCGCAAGCAACCTCGCCAGCGGGGGCTCGCCAGCCCCTGGAGGTTCACGGACCCCCCGGTTAAGAAAGGCTGCTATGGATATCACATTATACCGAAATTCAGAGACAATGTTGAATTATTAAAGATTATCTGCAGTACATAATCGTCAGCGTGCCCTATTGGAGCTATATAAACAAATGCCATGGCACATAGTTATCCAGAAACAGAACAATGCACACAAACATGCACATACAACATACACAATTCATTAACTAAATAACCTATTAACGTTCAAAGTGGTGACCAGTACTCGTCTTCATATTAATAATTAACCCACATGCCTACAGCGGTGATTAACAGAAACCAGTCTCTACTGCTGAAATACCCACATTACAGCCTTTCAAATAGAGTGAGCCACAGTAGTGTTAGAGCTTCAAAACACTTGAGATTTGCATGAAGACCAGAACTGAGAGGGCTTGTTGTTGCTTAGTTACTTCAAAGCCTTGTTGCTGACAATTTGACTGAGCGGAGCCAGAGTGAAAGGATTGGCGTTAACGGTTGCACACCTGCATTTCAAAGCCTCTGCATTCCGAAAATAAATGTGTTGTTTTATTTGCCGTGGTGTAAAGTGTGAATCCAAAAAACAATCACTTATTTTGTTAGAGTCCCTCCAAAACCCTTGCACCTAATCCCTAACCCTAACCGCCTACCACAGACGCCTAACCCTAATCTAGCCAGGTTTCCACTGCAGAGTGGTCCGTATACGGTCCGTACACGGTCAGTACGTATACGGTCCGTATGCCATCCGGTTGGAAAATTGCGGTTTCCATAGTCAACAAACACCACCACGTGCGCCGCATTGGTATTTGCGCGTGAACAAATATAACGCGATAACACACACTTTTCATGCAGTCCGCCCCATGCATGATAGTTGTAAACAATTACATGTGGCTACGGAAGCCACGAAGCGGCAAAGGCGCAGAAGATATCTGTGTGTGTGCGTGTGTCTGTGTGCGTCAATGTGTGTGTTCGCTTGTTTCTGTTATTTTGTGTGTGTGTGTGTGCGTGAGCGTGCGCCAGATCTCGGAAAAGACAGGGAAAGAGAGTGGTGCAATGGGGAGACACACACATACACATGCACAACACGTATACGTACCGTATAGAAAAATCTCTGCAGTGGAAACCTAGCCTTACCCTAACAAAATAAGCATATTGTTTTGGTACTTTACTTCATTTTAATTCATCACACATGTACAGTGAAATTCATCGTAAGCATTTAACCCATCCCTGAGGAGCGGTGGGCAGCCACATGCGCAGCGCCTGGGGGCCAACTCTAAATTCTGTGCCAGTACCCGGAAGAAACTCATGCGGAAAACAGAAAGGACCTGTCCGGGTTGGGATTCGAACCCAGGACCTTCTAGCAGTGAGACAGCAATGCTAACCACTGCACCACCGTGCTGCTGGGATTCAAACTTTACATCACGGCAAATAGCATGGCAAAATGGTCCGATCTAACACCAGCCAATGAATTGCGGTGGATGAACGGAATGGAGTTATTTCGGAAGAGTGGGTGCCCCCTGTGGTTAACTGCTATCTATAGCACCGGACGGAACAACTCTCTCTGGCTCTCTCTCTCTCTCTCTCTCTCTCTCTCTCACGCCCACTCACTCTCATGCAATCCACCACTGTTTATCTTTTCTTCTTCTCGCTCTGTTACTGTTGGGCATACACAAGCAAGGTTAATGATTTTGTTGTTGGTTAAATATCAACTTGGATGGTGGCTGGACTGGCTGCAGCAATAGGGCTGTTACATGGTGACGTTACAGCTTGGCGGCGGCAGACATTATGATGGCATCATCGTGGTCAGACAGACTGGCAGAGAGAGACATTTGGATAACATTGTCCGTTTAAAAGGGTTTTATTATTGATTTATCCATGGTAATATGCTGTCAAAAGCCAGTAGATGACAGCGTAACTACCTTCATTGTATTTGATCTGATCGAGGAGTAGGGCTGTAACTATAGAATTATTTTAATTATTGGCCAATAATTATTATTGGCCAATAATTTAAGCAATTAGTTGACTAACCTGTTGGATGTTTTTTTTCTAAAAAAGGAGAATTATCTTGTCAACTCTAAATATGGCAAAGGTCATATGTCAAATTAGGTTACTCTTAACCAACTGACTCACTACATTTAATTCCTACCAAAATATCTGGATGATTCCATTTTTTTAATCAAGTATATCTAAATCATAATATCATTTGACATTTCCTGTTTTCGGAAATTAATAAATACCAAATTTATGTGAGTCAGCACAACTGTAATTTGTCACACCTCCATTATCCCGATTGGCTACAAGCTGCGACATCATCGAATGTCTCCTCCCATCAATCCCATAAATCAGTGCAATGTTCCTGCTTTAGCTCATAGCTTAGCTTAGCTTAGTTTAGCTAGCTCATACCCAGATAATGTCCAGTATAGTTTAATAAATGAACTCACTAGACATACTGTATTCCCGTGTCAAGACTGGTCATTTCCTCTACATGGACACCTTATCTGAGCTGCCATTACATTGTGGCTGTTGAGAAATAAAATGCTCCAGAAATCCACATGGCTGAGGTCCATTTAGCTTAAGATCTGTTTTTGTGATTTATATTTGATAGGTGTTTTAAATTATAATATTTAGCAGCAGAATGTGCACCATTCGTTGTATGAATTCTCTGGACTAGACTTACTGGCCCTGAACAGAAAAACAAGTGTAAACACAAAGCATGTTTTAGCACCATTTATGGAAGTATGATAGGAATCAGTTCGTAGTTCCCACATTAGTTGCAGAAAGAGAATGGACAGGGCAGAGTACAAATGTACATGAAGGTGGAACATAGAGTACGGATGGATAGTGTATGCAAGTGAGCAAAGGTGTAAAGTGCAGATAGATACATAGATACCAAGTTATTTTTTTTTTCAGCATCAGTGCCGTTTTTCTATCTTTATTGGATAGGAATAGTTGGAAAATGGGTTGAAGAGATCAGGGGTAGACATCGCAGACAAGCCCACGAGGGGATGAGAAGTCACGGCACTACGGACGCTGCGATCAAAACCATCACTATGAATGGGTGCAGCATCTTTAACTACTCTGCCAACAGCACCAGTGGGATAGTGACATTGTTGAGCACACAGTAAATTTGGCAGTGTTAAATATGCAGTGTCAAAGTTCATTGACTCTTTCAGAGTTATTACAACAACGGAGAGAGTTGAATATTTACTAGTGTTGGTGTTAATTTGCAGAGTTACAAGGCACCGTGTCAATTAAACTCTACAAGCCCCACCCAAAGCCCTGCCCACCTCATCCTCTCTCAAACTTTAGAGGCCGCATTTTCACTACATCGTGCCTCATGCGGCACCCGACCCTTGGCGCGGAGCAAGCTTCGGTACGGACACCAGAGGTCGCAGTAGCGCTGCCGACTGGCCGTGTTGCAGGCCCTCGCGGCCTTTGTCTGCTCAGATGCAGACGCCCGTCCCTTCATGGACGTGCCAGCAGTGCTGTACAGTGTTAATTTTTTACTCAATTTCAAGTTAATTTTAAAAGGAGTTAAACACTATGGAAAGATAATTTAACACCAAATCTGACCAAATACACTCGGACACAGTGTTAAATTTAACTCTTTAAGTGTTAATTTAGCACTGCAAAATTGACTGTGTATTAATTATGTTACTATGGTCCGACTTACCAAACAATGTGCTATTGGAGAAAGAGACACACAGAGAAACGTGGCGAGGTAATAACCTACGTTGTGCCATGTGAACATTGACCAGAGCATACCATTGACCATTGTTCTATAACTTTTCTATAACATTATTACCGCTGCAGTTAGCAGTCCTACTGTTCTCTTGTTAATATTATGCTAATAGTATTACATTGTTCTTTTTTGCTTCTATTTCTGTGTTCTGTACTATTACTTGCTCTACCAGGGGGGAGAACAGATGACCGATGACAAATTCCATATTGTGTGCTTGCAAGAAGTGATTCTGATAAAGTGAGTCTGCTATTCTGTGTACAGCTTGCAGGAACGGCGGTGCTGGCGATCGGCCTCTGGCTACGCTTTGACACCAAAACCAAAGGATTGTTTGAAGGGCCGGACTCTCCATACGTCTTCTACACAGGTAAGAGTTGGAAAAAAAGCAAATTAATAATAAAAAATATATATTGGTTTATATATTTGCTCTTTTAATTCTGTCGCGTTTGGTTTGTAATCCGTTATGTACATACATATATATGCTGTATGTTTGGAGGCTCTGGAAACTGAGATGACACATCTCAAGTGGTTATTCCTGACAACAAACTTATAGATTCCATTCGGTACGTCATTACCCCAACCTCAGCTGGTCTGCTATCAGATAGCACTTGCAGCCATGCAATGAGCTACAATCTCCATGCTACAAATTCCTTAGCCCAAGGCTAACTTGGCGCCCGGTGTTCACACTTCATGAACACCATCCAGGCAAAGAAAAAAAAATAGTTTTGAATGTTGCACAGAAGAATGGAACACAACTGTAAAATACACATTAGAAAGGCTGTGTTCAAAGATAAAATATAAGACAAGGAACAAAGAACTGCCTCATTCTGCCTTGAATTGCACTTGCTTACATTAAAGGAATGTTCTCTATCGTATCAGAGACTATCTCTCCACCCAGTTAGATATTCCATATGTACGGGAACTGACCCCACGTGGGTCAGGTGACGTGGACAATTCTTTAAGACACACAGACGTTGTAGCTCCGTGTGCGGAGTTACGCGTCGCAGGCACTGAGACGGCGGTGAATCCTGGTACAGGACAAGCCGGTCTGTCTCTGGTTCGCACGTGCGCGCGCGCGCGCGCGCACGTCCTGTCACATTGTGCGAGTGGAGCACACTTCCGTGTTGTTCCCTCGCTCTCGTGTGATGGGATGCCTCTTTGTCCAGAAACAATCCGAACTGTATGAATTGTTTTATTTTTGCAACTTTTCAAAAAAAGAAGAAAATAGAAGAGTGTGTCTGACGTTGTAGCTCCGTGTGCGGAGTTACGCGTCGCAGGCACTGAGACAGCGGTGAATCCTGGTACAGGGGAAGCCGGCTGTCTCTGGTCCGCACGTGCGCGCGCACGTACTATCACTGGCGTATCGTTCTCGTCCACGAGACTCACGCACCATAGTATAAGCGGCTCTCCAGTTAAACTCGATCACGTAGTTTGACTGGGTCTAGTTGGGCTCTTTTGCCCGCACATTGTTCGAGTGGAGCACACTTCCGTGTTGTTCCCTCGCTCTCGTGTGATTGGACAATGTGCCATGCCTTGGGTCCAGAAACAATCCATCCTAGCCTGTATGAATTGTTTCATTTGTGTAACTTTTCGTCCTTGTGTCTAACGTTGTAGCTCCGTGTAGG
>OMKY01182839.1:0-14431 GCA_900302395.1 Bregmaceros cantori
CTAGAAATGTCACTGAAAAAAATAATGAATACTTAATATGAACAGTTTTCTCTCATAATGGCTCAATAATACAAAATAATTGGTTATTGTGAAAGGAGTATGTTAATGATTGACATTTCAACAAATGTTGACATTCATAAAATAACATAAAAATGAGCATACAGAAAGTATAGGATACTTATTTTATATTATCTAAGTCATTGATGTTGATCGCTCCACATGACACAGTTACCCAACATTTTTTTCCAAATGTAATCAAATGTAACCGGCTAACCATTAGCTAAAAAAATCCAAGCTACCTACATATGAGCACTTTTCACTAACATGTCTACCTTCAAAATATAGCTTTGCAAATAAAACTTTATTCACACTTTTAGGGTAGTCGCTCAATATGATATCAAAATGTGAGATATTCCTTGCAGCATTTAAAAAGGTGATTCATTTGTAAAAGTGAGAGAGACTACTGACTTGAAAGTTGTTTGACTGTAATCCTGAGGGTCAAGCTGACTGATGCAACATCCTTCCGAAGATTATTTTAGAAAAGAAAGTACCATAATTGTATTTTCCAGATGGTTTCACCCGATGAT
Organism: Bregmaceros cantori; assembly: GCA_900302395.1. NCBI lineage: Eukaryota > Metazoa > Chordata > Actinopteri > Gadiformes > Bregmacerotidae > Bregmaceros > Bregmaceros cantori. Next base: position 588 of record OMKY01182839.1, read on the forward strand.
ATTTCAGAAAATAGAAAATGTCGGATAAGTACTCGTATTGTCGTTGAAATGTATGCTCAAATACTTTGTAACTTTGTGAATACGTGGGAAAAATGCTTGAAATTATGCCAAATAGGGCAAGGGTTATATTTGAATAGTTTCAAAAGGATTTAAAACTAGTTCTCCAAATAGAAATCCAGGTCGGACGGTCACCCCACATGATATTTTCACACTTCAAATCGCAGAAAAAGCCCAATAATCAACAGATTTTTTTAAAAAATGAGCTTGGTCCAATGTAAAAGGAAAGTATTAAAAATGTACACGTGTTATTGTTTATCATTAGTTCATAAAAGGTTTCGAACAGAAAAAACATGCGTCTCGTCTTTCACATATATGATATGACATATTATTCTACAGCACTTCCCAAGCCTATTATAAACAAAGACCGCTTTAAAACCTAATGTTTCATGTCACGCTACCTTGGAGGTATACAAGCGCTTGTAGTGCACTGTCTTGACAGACTGAGCTGCTGCTGCTGAGAATGCATTTCTACACCTTCTTCCCTGTTTTCATACCTTTTTGCTACGATGGTAGAAAAAGGGTAACTGTTTTCTAACTTTTCAATGAATCCCCTCCCATGTCCAGTGTTAACATGTCTGTTGTTCCTTCCAGATCCATAATCGCTATGAGGGCAAGGATGTCTCCCACCACAGGAGGAACCTGGTCATTGCAGGCGGCGTTACTTTATCCGTCATCGTGTCCCCAGTGGTGGCTGCCGTCACTGTCGGTCAGTATTTAACCACAATGTTCAGCTGTCATTGTAGAAGTAGTTGTTAATGCCATTTTATGGACACGTTGCGTGTTTACGGATTGCAAACCAAAATCCATAACCACGCCCCGGGCAACTCGCACTTCCGCATATGACGCAGTCGTGACGCAACCGCAGCAATTTTTCGTCTCGCGAACTTGCGTTATAACATGTAATCCCCTACCGTAAACCTAACCCCTACCCTAAACCTAACCCCTAACCTAACCCTAACCGCTACCCTAAACCTAACCCTAACCGCTACCCTACCCCTAACCCTAACCCCTACCCTAAACCTAACCCTAACCCCTACCCTAAACTTAACCCCTAAACCTAACCCCTAATCCTAACCGTAACCGTAATTTTAAAAAGCGCAATTGGCGTTAAAAATAAAGACGCAAAGTAGTAAGCGGCAATAGGAATCGAACCCAGGATGCTAGCATGAAGGACTAGTGTCTTTCTATTGAGCTATACTAGCAGATGCTCAGAACGGTAGCAGACAGCCTTAAGTCGCTGCTGACTCCATGTTCTTTGGCGATGGGCAGGGCGTGACGCGTCAATGGACGGGGGCGTGTGGGGGCGTCATAGCCAAGCGTGGTCGCTTCGGGGCGTGGTTATGGATTTTCGTTTGCAATCCGTAAAAACGCGGACACGTTGGATAGTAATAGTATAGCTGTCAGTATAAACAAACGTACGTCAAAAAAAGTTAAAACTTGGCTTTGAAACTTTGATCATTTTCTGCATGATCAGCAAATGATCAAATGAGTTGTTCTTATTAGTTGTGTCCACCTCTTTTGAGACGTGACTGCAGCTACTGCTTCTGTTAGCAACTGAATGCAGAGGAAGAAGTTCACTGTACATGCATGATGCATGTGTGACTAAATACAATAAAGTGCCTTTATATTTGCTCTGTGTCTTCAGGTATTGGGGTCCCCATCATGCTGGCCTATGTGTATGGGGTGGTACCCATTTCCCTATGCCGCAGCGGTGGCTGCGGGGTCTCGGCCGGGAACGGGAAGGGCGTCCGCATCGAGTTTGACGATGAGAACGACATGAATGTTGGCAGTGGGGCAGCCGCCACTGGTAACCCACACAAGCACTTTCTCAATCTAATTACCTTTTGTTAAATGACTCATAATGTTATGGATAGGTTTTCATGATTGGTACTGGCCCAAGGTACAATTCATTAAAATTTACGGATGATGAAGATCGAGGGCAATTTTCAGATTCATCACAAATTTATTCAAAACTTTGAATCCTAAGGCCTTGGCACAGGTGTGCGCTCTCCGGGTGATGACATATTTTTCCATCCGGAACAGCTGCAAAAAAATCCACACCCACACATTTGCTCAATTTTAAAATTGATCCCACCTGCCATATACACTGACCTTTGGAATATTATGTTGTTTTTTTGTGGGTTTTTTTTGCTACAACCACAACCTGCTTCAATTTCTTCCAGTTATGAATGGAGTTAATGTCATTCATTGGTGCTCACACTTTGTCAGCCTGTTTTTAAATGACCAGGCGAGATCCACCACACAGCCATTAGATTTCATCTTTTTCAAATAAAATGTTTCATATAAGTTTACGGTGAAAGTGTCTTTCATAGATATGTAATCAAAATCTTGACACAAGAGGGCAGTAGAGCCCCACTTAACTTTACACTGAAGACGCATATGCCTGAGGTGGCATTGCAGCTGCCGCTGATTATTTCAATTTCAATGTAGCTACAGGTATACCGTGATATCCATTTTAGACCATATAACACACAGCTCTATTAAAAAGAAATGTCTTGTATTATATCTTCACAATGTAAATATTGCTTAACCATATGCATGTCTATGTCAGACACTACATCTGTGGCAGACACCCGTAACAACCCCAGCATCGGGGAGGGCAGCGTAGGTGGTCTGACGGGCAGCCTGAGCGCCAGCGGGAGTCACATGGAACGCCTGGGCACCATCCGGGACAACCTGAGCGAGACGGCGTCCACCATGGCCCTGGCTGGAGCCAGCATCACAGGCAGTCTGTCTGGCAGCGCTATGGTCAGCTACCTCAACAGGTAATGCAGATCCCGCCATCAATCACTCACCTGAGGGCTTCTTTTTTACGCAACGGCACAGGTTTGTTTGCATTCATGTCTCTTGAAAACCCTCCTTCTTATCCAGGGTCTGGATAGATCTAGAATTGACCAATAACATCATGATGTGTGACATTGCTGCGCTAATCAAATGAATGATGAAACATCAATGCTTGTTTTCATACTTCTGTTGTCTCTCCGCCTAAACCTGTTTAGATGGCCTTCCTCTGCTGTTAATTATTTTGAGTCAGAATAAACTTGAACTTGTCTATGCACCAGGCTGGAGGTGCAGAATACACTTGAACTTGTCTGAGCACCAGGCTGGAGGTGCAGAATACACTTGAACTTGTCTGAGCACCAGGCTGGAGGTGCAGAATAAACTTGAACTTGTCTATGCACCAGGCTGGAGGTGCAGAATACACTTGAACTTGTCTGAGCACCAGGCTGGAGGTGCAGAATAAACTTGAACTTGTCTATGCACCAGGCTGGAGGTGCAGAATACACTTGAACTTGTCTGAGCACCAGGCTGGAGGTGCAGAATACACTTGAACTTGTCTGAGCACCAGGCTGGAGGTGCAGAATAAACTTGAACTTGTCTGTGCACCAGGCTGGAGGTGCAGGCTGACGTGGCCAAGGAGCGCTGCAGTCTGAGCGGGGAGTCGGGCACAGTCAGCCTGGGGACAATCAGCGACAACGCTAGCACCAAAGCAATGGCAGGGTCCATTCTCAACGCATACCTGCCTCTGGATAGGTGAGTACATCATCACCTAGGGGTGGACCAAAATTTCTGATAGCGCAGTAGTACCCTGGCAAGCCTGAACAAATGAATTGTCCATGCATCGCACACGCACACATTACAACGATCATTCGGTCTGGACTAAGCAGGTTTGAGAAAAGGTGCGACAATGAAATGAGGTTATCACATCACAGTAGGTGTGACAAGTGGCGGCCCGCGGACAGAGTGCGTACACAGTCCACGTGTACAGAGCCCGCCTTAACGGGGAGCTGATTGTCATCCATGTTCGGGCGATCCAATCTGATTACTCGGGCTGCTTAATCCAGACCCACTGGACTGTTCCGTCGCAAGCAATGTGTGAATGATTCTTTGGTTATTTTTCAAGCTTTGTATTTTCATGGCTTAACAGTGCAATATCATTTTTTGTCCATATGATCATAAGAATATGCAAGGGAATATCTATTATTGTACTGTATAGTTACTTGTGTTTCCCAATTCCTGTTTTCTAGCAGCAGGGACTGCAGCAGCCTGGAAGTGCAGGTGCATCAATCAGAAACTGAGCCTCCAGCCAAACAGAGACACCACAGCGCGAGCAGCTGGACATGTCCCGCCTCTTCCTCTGTTGGCCCCACCCCTTCCTGCTCAGCAGCCTGTGACGGCCCGCCATGCGAGAGGTGGGTATTGCTGGGTTGAGGCATAGTAGCTGCATGGAGCGCAACACGCAGTCCTACGCTAGTGCACCCTCGTATGGTCTTATATGTCACACTTATGGCGGTTCACTGAAATATACTGAACACTTACTACTTTAGTGCACACTGTTATTAATCACGGCTCAAATCGAACATGTCCGGTTTGCAACTTCCGGGAAATAAGGCTGTTACGATGCATCGACGCATTTTGCAAGTCATTGCAGCATTTCTTTGTGCAGGAAATGTTTGTTTACATCATGTGGGCTGTCATGTAAATGCAAACTTTTTGTTTGCATTTGTCCAAGCTGTACGTTTTTATGTGTACCACCGCCGATTTGCGTTTAGCGGCGCACGCCGCAAGCAAACTACAAATGACAGCGGATTTGTCATGTTACGTGTGCTTGTCCGGCAGGACTTAAAAATAACGAGGTCCCGTCATCCCGTGTCCGCACTTTTTTTTTTATTTTCGCACGCTGAACCGCGCTAGCGCCGATCGTCCATTTTCCTGTCCGTCCGTTTCTGGACCGCTGATGCTAATAGATGAATGATGCTGCGTTGGCTGAAGCCATCCGGTAGGTTACCACCATCGAGTGTCTTGTCAACCGGACGGCTACCGCCATGTACGCCGTTGGCAAACCGCCGCCCGTTTCCGTCCGGTTGCAAAGTTGCCATTTCCACCGCCAACAAACTCAATGCTACGCCGTGGTGCGCCCTGGTGTTCACCCGTGACCTGCTCCAGTCAGTGCCAGAATCTGGACTCGGACACCGGGCGCTGCGCGCATGGCCCACCGCTTCTCAGGGATTGGCTTAAATGTGGAGGAACATGCAGGCCTATGTACAGTTGTGCTAGCAGTGCCTCAACAGCAGCAAGAAAGATCACTTTTTTTTTCAAAATGTCAACGTCTGGAGTTCCGGTGAAGATGGCGTCCTAGTTGGCAGCAGGCTTAGGCAGCTCCCGTCCCACTTTGTTACTACGCCTGTTTAACACCACATGCGACAGTATGTACTTTGTTACTACGCCTGTTTAACACCACATGCGACAGTATGTACTTTGTTACTACGCCTGTTTAACACCACATGCGACAGTATGTACTTTGTTACTACGCCTGTTTAACACCACATGCGACAGTATGTACTTTGTTACTACGCCTGTTTAACACCACATGCGACGTATCTTCTTGTTTTTAGACGTGCGACGGTATCAACACGGTGACATTTGGACGGGCCAAGGCGCATCCCTTTATTAACGAGACCAACTCTGGTGCACACACACTTATGCGTGCTGTGAGTGAGAGGGAGAACAGACATTAAGTCAACATGGTTTATAAAATTGACAATTTGGCGATGTTCTTAATGAAATTGTAATTTAATATCTTAGGCCATATTTATAGTTGATATAAAACTTTGTCAAATGTTATTATATTGTAGGCAGCCTCATGTGGTTACACTGCCCTCTGGTGGTATGCACGAAGACTATATATTTATATTAAATACTCAGCACATGTTTTTAATGTTGAATAGAATTTTGAAGATTGAGTCCTAAGGAAAACGACTGACATGCTTTAAATGATATAAGCAATTATACTGATTACGAGCAAAAACAAATTCAAATAATTTCCCATGTTTTTTTTTTGTAAACAATTTCATTATTCTCTACAGAAAGAGGAAAGATCTACAAATTGTGAAGCAAGAAGGAAAAGAAAGTTCCGGAGTGGAAGAAACAATTTCCATCTATTGATAGGGAGGCATAGGCAGAACTGATGTACTGTAAGACCTGTAGAAGCTCCAACCCAGGCCAAGGGGAACAGACTGGTGCATGGCGTTACAAGAGACAAAGTCTATAAAAATAATCAACACGATGCCACAGCGCTCTGCAGATGTGCTTCCACTGAGATTCCATTTGAGCTGTTCTCAGTCCTTTTTATTTTTAACAAATTTAATGTATTCACAATTCTATCAGTTTATCAGTAAAGCAACAAAACATTTTTTTGAAATGTAAAATCAGAAAATTTGACAGCTCAATGTTTTTTCGGGACGGTTGTGAAAAAAGCAAATTTTAACCCCGGGGGTCCGCATCGTCCATGTCATTACATTTCCTCTACGCAAGTAACATTGCAGCGTTTTAATGCATGCTTGAAAATCTTCGTGTGAAATGTAACACATTTTGGTTTGATCAAGGTCACTGTCGATCAACACAAACCTTTTTTTTCAGTGATTGTATTTCCTCATTCATTCTTGTATTTTTATTTTGTCATGATTAAAGGGTCAAATGTCTACAATCAGTCTCCTGGTCTGCACAGCATTCTGCGTTGCTTCTGTATCCAATTCTGCTTTAGAATGGGAGATGCGTCAGGAGTGTGTCGTTAAACACTAGAGAATGGCTGACTGTCCAGTTTCCTCCTCTGCTTCCTCTGTGTCAGTAAACCAAGAAATTAGTCAGAAATGCATTCATATACGCCGGGAAAAGACTCCGGAACAGGAAATCAAGAAATGTGGTAGAAAACGTGCTGCAATGATTGTAAGTCGACCAGAAAATGGCCAGATTAAATGTTTTATATTCTAGCTTTATTGCGTTTCGCCATATTTCTCTTTCTGCTATGTTATGAAAGCTTCGGTGTAACTTGACTCTTGTGATTGAATCAGTAATAGAATGATAGTTGATGGTACATACACAATGTAGCCCTGGTTCCACTGCACCCATAGGGAGCTGGACTATTCGGGACTATCCGCTTAAATTGTGTCTCCACGGCACCGACACCATAGAACCGGTAGAATTTTTCGGGCCTCCTCGAGATGTAGTCCTAGGCATCCCGTCCCTGTCACTCGCGGCCCGCGGGTTTCAGGGCCACTGATTGGTCAGCCACTTCTTCGAATTGATTGGGTGATGGAAATGCGCCTCACAGTGGGGATTCCCCAGTGGGGGGAATCCCGCACGCGTCAAGCCCTCAGTTCATCCACGGCAGTGAACAGGGATGGTTGTGTGTGTGTGTGTGTGTCTCAGTGGGAATTTTGGAAGATTGCGTCGTTACAAAATGCATTTCATTGCGGAACACCGTATGGGGCTGTCTTAACCCCTACACCTGTGTGTGTGTGTGTGTGTGCGCGCGGGCGTCTCCTTCTACTTCGTCTTTTTCTCTCTCCACCTCTCTCGCGTGCACATTTAAATAGGAGCGCCGACACCCACGCGCCGGGGGGGTTTTGGGGTTCGTAGCCTTCCGGGGAGACACGTACATAGTGCCGTGTCCCCTTGTAAGCGAAACAACATTTTGTTCATTAGAGTTCTCCGTGGAGACGTGGCTTTTGAGTCCTGTATTTCTGTTGACAGTGGGAGCAGCAGTAGGAAGTGCCGGGGGAAGCTGCGCCTCTCTGCGGCCGTGCGACTGGGCGAAACACGAGAGGACACTCACTTGCTGGAAGGATCGGCGCACTCGTCGGAGCCCGACTCGCCTTCGCTCAGCGGCAGCCTGCCCTCCGTGGCAGACTCCGAGCTCAGCGCCGACGCGGTCGGAGGAGGAACGGAAACGCGCTTTCACACGTCGTCGACGACTCAACCTCAACGTCCGGCTACGGTCAGCCCGCTGCCCGAGGTGGAGTACGACCGGCTGGAGGAGTGCCCTTCTTCGCCTTGCACCCTCCCGCCGCCGTCGGCGGTTTCCACTGACACCACTGCCGACTACTCGCCGTGCCTGGTCTGCCCTGCTCCGTGCCCGGACTCGCCCTGCCCGGAGGGGGGGAAAGAGGGAGCGGAGGAGCTTGGGGGAGAGGAGGTGGACGCCAAGAACTCATGTATCCAGACTGACATTTAAACCCCTCCCCCCAAATATTTGGCTCCCTTCCTCAACGCCTTCAGACTAACTTCACCACCACCACACACACACACACACACACACACACACACACACACACACACAAATACATACATACACGCTGGCAACACGCTAGATTATTTTTTTTTTTTTGTCGCCGTTTTTGTCTGAAATGTGCATTATTGTGTTTTTTACACTGAAGGGCAAAATACTGTAACATTTAATTTGTCAGTCATTGTTGCTCCCAAAATGCAAAAAAAAAAAAGATTTCAAAGCAAAGGTTTGTGTGGGTTTTATGTCTACACTAAGCTCTTCTAGATCTCCCAATGTCTTCATTACTTTTTGAGAATGGATTGAATCTGACCGGCACCCTCTACAGTCAACGTAGAGAAGATTTTTTTTTAGCTAGGCATTCTGGACATCATAATCTAAGTCATCCAAGCCCTCTAAATCCCTCAAAACCAGGCAACAAGCACTGCAGAACTGGTCAGAAACCATCCATTCTCCATCCGGATGATAGAACATAGCGGTAGTATCCACAGAGTGATGGAAAAAAGGTGTACTTGCTACATGTTTTCGTATTGTGATGGTGTGGATATTTCTGTTACAGTTCCTCAGTCTGCTGTATCTTTCGATGCTTGCAGGACATGTTTGCCTACATGACGTTGAAGAACACCTGATGGCATACTATTTCAGACAAAAAACAATTCTCATGCTCAATTTTCCAGCACGAGGTAGCGGGAGCGCGGAGTGGGAGTCGTACTGAAACCATTTAGCAAACAATTTCTGTTCAGCAAATGACAATGTGCCAGTTTCACAAACTGAGTCATTATTTTTGTTCACCAACACATCACATGCTTTAATCATGGTCACCCAATTACAATAAATACTGCCGTGCCCGCGGGGCAGCGAGGCTCTGCTGGAGTCCGGGCAGGGGAAGAATGTGTTTCTTTCCCCCCTGAACTATTTGTTCAGTTTGTCAGTTTCTTGACATTTTTGGAGGACGGTCAACATAATGTGGTTTGATTGGAGCGTTGGTCCTATGGGAACGCAGATTGTATACATGGTGGGGGAGTAGTCACAACTAGTATTACTTTGAAACTGTAATCCCTTACATTTACAAGTTACTCATTAACAAATTGTAACCAGTTACGTAATCTCATTTCCATATTTCAACAGTGAAGGAATACAATCCATTAATTTCAGATGGTGCGCTGCAAATGCCATATGAAAGTCTCCTTTAAAGGGGTTCTGCTACTTGCACATTTACAAGTTTCTACAATGGCCTCAATATAATTTTCACAGTGGTTATATAATTGCAATGTGGCTGTAATCTAGGTTAAATGTTTTGAAAATGTAGTTGTAAGGGACTACGGTTACTTTTTTAACCAGAAAGGTGGGGCTTAAATACAAATTGATTATTTCACTAAAGGGGTTGCTGCTATGGATCCATCAATAATACTTTTTGAATAATGTGAAAAGTGTGGTCGTAGTTATGATCTCCACCACCTCTTGCACAAGCAGCCCTGTCCAGTTCTGGTTCCAGTTCAGTTCTGGTTCCCTCCAGGTGAACGCAACCCAGAGGCCAGTTCAGACTTAAGAATTGCAGTGTTACAGATTGTCTAAGCTGGGTCACGCATACTGACCTGTGGCTGTGGTGGGAAAACCCTGCAATAGATGACTACTACCACTACACAATAAGAGCACTACTCTACTCGGCACCACTCCACTCAGCTTTTTTCGTGGGTGTGAGTTTCCACAGACTTAGAAACTTGCTTGTGGAAAGGGGGATTAAATAGAGTAGAGGAGTGTAGATAGACTAGAGTATCTGCACACCAGTAGAATAGGGGCCTAATGGTGTGTTTCCACCAAATTGATTTGGTGCAGCGCCTCAATTGATCTACAGTCGTTGGAAACGTCTCTTCCCTGACATTTTCGCATGCCATAACATGCCAACTAGTTTTGGTGGAAACGCACCATAATTAATACCATCAAACTAGTTTTGGTGGAAATGCACCATAATTAATACCATCAAACTAGTTTTGGTGGAAACGCACCATAATTAATACCATCAAACTAGTTTTGGTGGAAACGCACCATAATTAATACCATCAAACTAGTTTTGGTGGAAACGCACCATAATTAATACCATCAAACTAGTTTTGGTGGAAACGCACCATAATTAATACCATCAAACTAGTTTTGGTGGAAACGCACCATAATTAATACCATCAAACCAGCTTCGGCGTGTAGTGCACAGTTGCAAGCCAAGTGGCAAAGTGACTCCTTGGTCTCAACTGGCCTTCAGAATGTGATCAAACCCCCCAAAAACAAAACATGGAATTGGCCCTACAACGTTTTATGAAGGATTTTGGAAGCAAAGTGTCGAGTTGGTTACACATGGATCCCACGGGAAGTATCTGTGGTTGTGAACAAACGCATGCTACAATTCCTTAACGCAGATTGAAATATGTTTGTCCCTCATTATACCTCTTCCACCGTTCCACATACGTGTATGCACTCACTCTGGTGCACTGGGAGACTTTTGTTAGCATAACTTTTTGCCCTATGGACCCAAACACTGATGAAAATGGACTAATCGTGTCCACATTTTCCCCCCATTTAAATCTGAAATATGAGTTGTTACACAACCAAAATGTTTGTGCACAATATCAAGTATGACAATTGTGTGTTGCTTCGATCTTCGCCCCAACTTGGGTCTAGGTTTAGGCTATGCTAACAAAGTACTTCCGCGCACCAAGGCAAGATGTGTATGCATCAACTGCTAAGATCAGGGAATAACATATTTCAGTACGAGTTTTCGGTGACGGTTTCCTTTTCAATGGCAGATTCACCACAACTAACCCTCCCACCTGTTCACACGTCAGTGTTTGAGAGAAGTACAAGGCGTATTCTTGAATTTTGCACTGCTACAGCAATCCCTGAGTCTTTCTCGGTAGAGAACCGTTTATTTACGCACCCTTGTGCCTGCAATCGGTGAAATGACCCGCAGAGGGGGCACAGTGCGGGAGCTGTGGCGAGGGACATTTGACCATAATGTTAGGATTTAATTATTTTTACTCACTCTGAGGAATTTTGTGAGCCTTCGCTACTTTGTGAGGTTTTCAAAAATAATTTGTCATTAAAAGTTCTGTTTTTACACCCGTAATTCATTCTTATTTTTAGAATATGCAAAAGGTCTATTTAACATGTCATGTTTAATGGACATACCCCAAATTCTCAGGGTGAGTAAACCACTAAGGATATGGTCAAACGGGAAATTTCCTTCACTTTCAAAGGTTGTTTTGATAATTCACCAGTATGATTTATGTTTTATTTCAGGTCATTGTTGTAATCGGTATGAAAAAGTGTCCTGTCCTCCGATCCTAACCAGAAGCCACATAAATGGGCTCATTAAACTCTTGTGTTTTCAATGCCTCTTACTTTAATCCCAAAAGGGAAATTGTGTTCATTCGGCAGTTCCAGTTTGGTGTGATCACTGGTAATTGAGCAAACTTATTGATGAGCAACACACTATAGAGTAGATTGAGAGCATGCAATTCCCAATGTCCACATGTCCTAAAGGCGTACTTTAATTTTGTTGTCTTATCAGGTTTAGGAAGGGGTTACTTTTGGATTTATGTTTTTAGAGGAAAATTGCTATAAATTGCAGTTGTTCAACTCATAATATCGCCTGAAACAATTAGACGTTTTTTCCCCAGGTAAACCAAAAGTAATTGCCTATGAGATTATTTTTGATTTACAAAAAATATATAATGTGTTCTCTTCCAGCACTAGTTTACAGCAAATACATTTCTGAAAATTATTCTTTTAAAATGTTATTTAAGTAATCCAATGGTCATGATAATCAGCTTATTGTTCTGATTGACATTTTGTTACAGAGACAACAAACTTGTTATTTTGAATACATTGGAAAAACTTGCTACATAAAGGAATCCTAAAGTTTTGAACAAGTTGGCCTCATTGCCATGTGGCGTTCCCGTGGGCCGGTGAATGAACATAATTGCCCACAGTCCTGAGGATTTACCAGGAACTGGAAGGAGGATTTGCCAGATAGGCAGCACGACCACAACTCCACAAAATATTTTTGGCTTTTCTTGGTTAGGGATGGTGATTGCTCATATGCTTCCATTTAATGGAAGCATAATTTCCGGAAGAACTTCCCAACACTAACGTTTCCTTATTCATGTTGTAAATGTGATTTGTGGGAACACCACTGTAGGGATTGGCAAGGCTGGCCATCAGTTGTGTGCTATAGTCGATTTTATGAGCAAAAAAAAAGGATATGCGTCTGCTGGTGTCTATAGCCAGCTGTGTTGGGCATCAGAACGAAGTAACTAAATTTGTCACACAACACTCGTTCATTCATTTGCTTGGTACAGCTTGCTCTGTGAGTACCGTCAAGACAGTTTGAAGTTCAAATCCAAATTACTCACAGATCTGCTCGCATGTTCTTCTGGACCAATGAGATGCTGATTAAATGCAATGAGTAAGTTGTGAGGGTTAAAGCCCCACAGTGACTGACACCGTAAGCTCTTCATCTCTGGAAGGGAGCTCTTCATCTCTGGAAGGGAGCTCTTCATCTCTGGAAGGGAGCTCTTCATCTCTGGAAGGGAGCTCTTCATCTCTGTGACTTTGCTAGAACTGCCCTCTGAACCGGGTCAGAGGGTGTACTCTGTAAACTTTCAGGCCACCTTTCCCATAATGGCTTCTATTCCCCACTCACCTTTAAGCATAATGTTCATTTTATCTGAATATTTAAAAATGTTATGATTAGGGCTGTATGATTTAACCTAGAAGAAAAAAAAACGACTAACCAAGTTTTATTACCACATGTGGTTAATAAGAAAAGGAAAACTGACTAACCTTTTTTTCCACTAACTACAGTAAATTGTTTCAGCATAGCATGGCAGTGCCCTGGCGCTGCAGTCATTATCCTTGATATGAACACAAGCTGCAACTGATGAATGGATGATAATGGATTACTGAAATAATCACCAACTAATTTGATAATCGATTAATCGACAGTGATTTATCGTTTCCTTGTTTGGCCCATTGTTTGCTCAAACGTGTTGAATATACGTCGTTCCCAATGCCAGTCTCCATTCCTAGTATCATGGCCCCGCCCATCTTGGATACTGAATACTGTTAAAGCCCAGAGCAATACAATAAAATGACAAGTAATGTTATATATATATGATCTACATTAGCACAGAACAGTAGGCTCTTGGTAATGTTAACAATATGATAGCAGAGCAGCAAAAGGTTGCATTATTGAAATTACAAACTTTTAATACTGAATGTTTTACGTTAATAATCGTTCCGATTTCAAGACAGAAATGAACTGATTAATTGTCAGTAAAAATGGCCGATTAATCGATAATTGATAAATAATAATTGTTTGTTGCAGCCCTAGTCTTTTATATAAGTTCCCACACCAAAGATCTATCAAGATTTTGTTTTTCCTCAAAATCGGACAGCCCTGATTTTTTTTTTCTCAAATACAAATTCGAAAAAAGATTTTCCATACAGACGCTACACTGACGGGGCTCCACCACTCCCTCACTCCCTCTAGGGGTCACTACATGGTGCTGCTAAGAACCTCTGCAGGCCGACACGCGGACAGTGGCGAGGTGTCACACTAGTGCCACTTTTTTCCCTGTCTGCGTCAAAAGAAAAAAAAACTGGATGGTATTTGTTTGATTTTGGGGTGGGGGGGGGGGGGGGG
>OMKY01182852.1:0-10467 GCA_900302395.1 Bregmaceros cantori
CATTTGTTCCCCAGTGTCCATTGTACTCCACTAATTGCTTAGCTAAAGATATATATCAGAAGATGGAAGCCCTGATGCAGTGGAGAGGCAGTAAGTAGTAAGAACCTCCACAGAAAATACACAATTATAGAGAATTATGTCCCCCCAGGCCCACACCCTTCTGTCCTTCTGATGATATCACCATGATGAGAGAATTACCCAAGGAAGCAGTACAGATACGTGGGCAGTGTTTCCTAATGATATATATATATATACACACTTTTTTTTCATGCTGTTATTTTAATTGTAGCACATTCACAGCATTATTATATTATACATTTTACTAAGTTCAGAAATGGCAAGTAACGAAGTACAAATACTTAAGTACTGTACTTAAGTACAATTTTCAATTATCTGTACTTTTAGAGGTACTTTTTTCTGTTAGTACTTTTTACTTCTACTCAGATTTTTAACAAAAATATCAGTACTTCTAGTCCTTACTTTTCCCAAAACAGAGTCGTTTTTTTTTTCTCCCAGACATAGGATATGTTAAAATATATAGAGAAAAGAAAAAAAAATTAACCGGTTTTGTGGATTTCATAATGTTCTGTTAGTGTTCCGGAACAGTTGAAGAAATGTTTTTTCGTTTCAGCTTCCGCTCCGGTTTTCGTTTTTGTTCCTTGAACCGGTTCGGAGCCCTGGTTCCCAGTGTCCGTCGCTCGTGGGGAAAATTCAGACTCAGTTAATGCTGTTTATACCAAATCACGCAACTGAAGTTGAGGTTAGCTAGATAACATGAGTTCATGTTAGCGCTACACTGTGCGGTCGCAGTATCAGGAGCTGTAGCCTGCTGTCGACGTATCCGGTAAAATGAATTTCCTTTGTAAATTGGTGAAATCAGTTAGTGCTGGTGGCTCTGGTAATTTGTACAACTAATTGCAGAACATGGGGTTCTTATTAATGTTTTGAATACTTCCTCCGCGGCATCATTCCAGGTCTGAAACTCATGTAATTGAATGAGTCACTATGACCTTACACCATTACTGGAAATAGCAACATGAGAGGGGCACAGTGGCACAGTGGTTAAGGCCGGCCTTGTTTTGAAATTGAAACGTGAGCCTCCAGGCCACTTGTCACACCTACTGCGCTGTGATCTGATAACTTCATTATTTTTCGGATATGGGCAGAGTAGCCATAAATAATACTTAAGTAAAAGTATTGTTACCTCAGCAAAATATTACTCAAGTAAAAGCAAAAAGTAATCATCCAAATAGTTACTCGAGTAAAAGTATAAAGGTACTCCACCAAAAAGTTACTTAAGTAGTGAAAGTACTGAGTAAATTTCAGTTTAAAAAATGAATTAAAAAGATGTATGAAAAAAATGAGAGAGAGAGAGTCCGAGAGAGAGACAGAGTCCAAGAGGGAGAGAGACACCAAGAGAGAGGGAGAGAGCGAGCGAGAGAGAAAGCACCTGACAGAGAGAGAGAGAGAGAGAGAGAGAGAGATATGTCGTCAACATATGTGCCAACAGTTCCCAACGGGTGTCGCTAAAGGCAGAGTTAATGTACCGAGTACTTTTTAGTGACATCTCAGTAAAAAGTAGTTTTTTTCACCTCAAATTTACTTGAGTAAAAGTAGAAAGTAACTTGTGAAAAATGTACTCCAAAAGTAAAAAAGTACTCAAAAACATTGTAACTGAGTAAATGTAATGGGTTACTGCCCATCTCTGGATCTGATAAGTTCATTTTTTTTAACCCTTTTTTTGAGCCTGCCCAATCCAGACCCAAATGATTGTTCTAGTTGCATGTGCACTGTGTGTATGATTGATTTGAGTCAAAAAAAGGTAAACTAAAATGGTACGGACATGTCACGAGATCCCATGGACTCTCAAAAACAATCCTTCAAGGCACAGTGCCCGGTGTAAGGAGGAGAGGAAGACAGAGAAAGTGATGGGAAGATAACATCCGAGAGTGGACAAGTTGCAGGCTGAGAGACACCATGCGAGTGGCCGAGGACAGAGAGAGATGGAGAGGGCTGGTTGCAAAGTCTTCAGTGGCGCCCCAACGGTCAGCCAGACTACGGGACTGATGATGATGCCAGGCTAATGTGGGGAGCAGGGCTTGAAAACGAAAGGATTTTTTAAAAGTTCCGTTCTGAACGGTTCAGGCAGGCCTACGTTTAACGCTTTCGTTCTCGGAACCGTTCCGCCACCAAAATATCAGTCCTGAACCGGTTCGGAACGCAAACATTTCGTTCGTTCTTAAAGTTCCATATATTGTGCAATGTTACGTTTTTAGATATAGTTAGTACAAAATATATTTGCTGGACTTTCAAACTGAAAACCGGCTTTGAAACTCCATTACATTCACTTCCTCGTCTGTCCACAAGATATAGCCCCAGATGCATGGGGCTTGATGACTAACAGTGAAAGTTGGATGGATGCACAACCGGAAATAGTCTCCCAGACATAGGATATGTTAAAATATATAGAGAACAGGAAAATACATTTTTAACCGGTTTTGTGGATTTCATAATGTTCAGTTTCTGTACCGGAACAGTTGAAGAAATCTGTTTTTGTCTCCGTTTCTGCTCCTCATAAAATTCCGTAAAATTCTGTTTGTTTTCGGTTTTCGTTTTCGTTCCTTGAACCGGTTCGGAGCCCTGGTGTGCAGGCTTGCTTACAACAAAAGCATGATGAAACGATGCTCATTAGTCATTGTTGAAACGATGAACAAAAAATGTTGTTAGAAAGACAAAGAGACATGTTACAGCGACACCCTGAAGAAAATGTTTGCCTCTTTTAGTATGTGCGCGTTTGCCCTGTGAACAGCACAGCGCTGTGTCCGAAATCGCTCCCTATCCCCCATATAGTGCACTATATGGGGTGCACGCCATTTTGTAGGGGTGTCCGAATTCTCCATGTACCCTAGATAGTGCACTGGAAGTATCCCACAATGCACCGCGAAATGTAGTGAGTATCAAATGTACCCTAGACGGAGCAATATAACCCATAATGCATTGCAAGATGTTTTTAAAATGACCTAAGCTTTAATAAAAATGACATGGCGGGAGTAAATAGCGACCGACCACGGCAAATAGTTATACATGTAAGTACTTTTGACTTTTTTGTGATGATTGTTGAATTTTATAATTATATTTTTTATAATTATATTTTATAATAATTTTGAAGGAGCCAATTCTAGTGTCCGAAATCTCGGCAGTTGCTGTTGAGTGCACTATAAGTGAGTGCACCATATGGGGGGGGTAGGGAGTAGGGGATAGGGAGCGATTTCGGACACAGCCAGTGATACTTCCAGAAGCGTGTGTCCGTTATTTTCCTGCTTTAGCTCATATCTTATTTTAGCTAATCCCAGATATTATCTTAGCTAATATCAGGGATTAACATATTTCAGTATGAAATTTCAGTTGTGTTTTCCTTTAAGGGATAAAAACAGCCTAACTGGGGGCACGCATTGGCAGAGTGGTTATAGACCACGTCCTCCAGACCACAGGTCGAGCAGCGCCGCAGGTTCCCATACCCTCTCGGGCTTTAGTGCAATGTCTCCCCCCGACTCTTGATCCCAGTTTCCGATTGAATCCTGTCACTATCTCTCTCAATAAAGAACGAAAAACAGCACTTGCACCCCCCCAAAAAAACCCCAGCTGTAAGTGTGCTCATAGATTAGAAAGGAGTGTGTCCGTACGGAGCGTGAAAGTCGATTAGTTGCCAAGTATTGAAACAATTAGTCAATTAATCGGTTGGATACTTTTTCCTCATAAAAATACGGGCGAGTCCCGATACAGAGTTCTGATCCTGCAAAAAATTGGAGAAGTAAATAAACAGTCTCTCATTTACCGATCCCGATCGGGACAAAATCACAAATTCCGATCCTTGGGAAAAAGTCTGATCGGTCCCAGATCACCGATCTGCGGCTCGGATCGGAGCACCTCTACTAATTACCATTAATTGTTTTTTTTCATTTGAACACAGTGTTCCTATAAATGTGAGAAGTTCTTTACGTTCTAAAATAAGACGCTGAGCTATTATAGATTTAGATTTATGCTGGGTTGATAAACATAACAACGAAATGGCACATTACTGACGACCACCGTTATTATCTAAGGGCTGTTGACGAGTGAAAACAGGCACTCTTGTGTCCTGTGGTCGAGTGAGGCAGCACTCAACCACCGTCCTCGGCACTGAACACACAGACACGCTGTGTGAAGCACGTAATAACTTGGAGGACATGCCTCATAGAACTGCTCACCATATGCACCCAGCACATCAGTGCTGGATGTATCCAGCGCTAATGTGTGTCTGTGTCTTGAGGGGGTCGGGGAACACAGGAAAGGACGGGATGAGAGAAACAATAATGATAGTTACATAATCACTGTATTTACCACAAACGGCAATTATTATGACCTTCCTTTTCTGGAACCCAGGGGGTCGTTATTAACATATTCAAACATAAAGACGAGTTCGGCGGGTATTTCCGGTTAAATTTGTCGCGTCCGTTGCCATTTAGTTTGCCGTGCTTTTGGCTATTTTTCAACATGTCTATTCGGCGGGAGCACACACCTACAGGGTTATTTAAAAAGGATGGTGGTAACTTGCGGTGTGCTATTCCACACCCACATGCTCTCGTGCGGATCTGTGACCCACAACTGCATGATTTAATAATCAGGGCAACCCGTTCCATTTTTTTCTTTTTGGAATTACTAGTAAAAGCAGCCAGCCTATTGGTCCAGAAGAACATGTGACCACTCGGTGAGTAACTTTAAGTCAGATTTTGACTGTATTTCATGACCGATGCAAGGGAGGTGATGTGTAACTGGTCACAGACCGACATCTGTTGGTCGGATTTTGAACTGGTGTGCGTTTTGTGTGTTTTTTTGTGAGCCACCGTGGTGCACTACGAACTCATACAGACACCGGAAGTGCGTTGCAGACTGACCGGACAAAATGCCAGCCTCCTGTATTTCGCAGGTAAACTCTTCTATATGCCTGCGAGTAAAGTCAATCCCATCTGGAGTTCTCATGCTGCTAAGAGTAACGTTGACATCACATGGATAGAATAGAGTGGAATAGAAAAATGTGAGATGTACGATATTTTATAAGTTCTGATAATTGATATCAACCAATATATATTTTTATTCCCAACCAAAGCTCATTGAAATAAATATCTCAATTTAAATAACATTTCAAGTGAAGAAATAATAGTGTTGAGATGACTTCACCCCCATGTGGCCATTAAGCACATTGCAGCAAAAAAATAAACTGAAGTGTTTCTCTCAGACGTTATCAATATAATTATGACGGCTCTAATTATCACATATACATTTATTAAGACATTATGAATCATTGGAATGAGTACACTTTAGTCATTTGACCAATTTACTCAAAAACCAATCTCGTTTTTTTTTAAGGCAAATATCGGCCGGTAAAGTCGGGGGTCGACGGTATCCTGCAACTGTAGAAAAAAAGTTTATTTAATTGTACAAAGTGTTTTTTGGCCTGTTGTTTGCAACATGTGTGAAGTTTAATTCCCATATATCTTTGGAAAAATTGCAAAATTTGACAAAGTCAGACAGCAATATACAGAGAAAACACCAAGAATGATTCAGGTCCTCGGCGATTATTGACTATTAAATGAGTTGCCAACTCATTTTAAAATTGATGAGTCAACAATTAATCAATTCATCGGTGCTGCCATAATTGCTCCATGCCCAAGAAGTAAGGTGATTCATTGTTACATAGATTATTAGCAGCCTCACATTGTGGAACACTTTACCACTGGACCCCAAGGGTAATAGAGAGACGATATTGAAGAGATTTTTTTTTTTTACACAAATATGAGTCTCAACTCACACAGGCCCGGATATCGTGCGCCTTTCTTCAAGCAGTACAACTTGCATCTTGGGCAAAAGATCAGATTGCGTTCAGATGCGAGTCGCCCGTTCCCACTGCAGTGTGTCTCGGTGTGGGGGGAAAATAGCACGATATGTGATACGATAATAGCACACCTTCGATCATGTTTGGGACATTTTCCATAACAGGCGTTCCACACCTGCTGCAGAACCTCGCAGTGGTGTGATATCTCATCCATCTCGAAGGGAGCAAAGAGTGATACTGTATCCTTCCGTAGCCATGGCAACAGGAAGGGTGACAGTGCTTAATCATGGCTGATAGACAGCATGTCAGTTGATCTTTGGTCACTAACTCCCATTCATCAGCAACACTAGGGCTGTGTCTGAAATCGTTCCCTACCCCCTACTCCCTACATAGCGCACTCACTATATAGTCGACTCAAAAGCAGCAACCAAGATTTCAGACTAGAGTAGTCGGTAGTATCGATTTCGTTAATTTACGTCATCGCTATTAACTGTCAAATTGCCGAAGCATTGATATTTACACATAGCATATAACATAATAAAATTCAAAATGAACCATTTTAGCTTTAGTATGTGAGAGCCTTCTCATGCATACACATTATTATGCCCATGCAAATGGGCAGTGGATTGGGACCAATGCATATTTAACATGTGCGAGCAGGGGACAGACAAAGCAATTTATTGATTAGTCACAGGCAGTTAATCTGTCTGTGTTATCACTGTAATTATAATTTGCTGGCAACTCATCCGGTGTGAAGTGTAAGTCAGCAATTACCACCATTTAATTGATTAATTGTTTGCAGCTGTGCAGTTGACATCATTGAAAATGGCGATTTGAGAGAGCATCTCAACCAGCACCAGGAACTTGGTTATTACCTGCCGCGGGTTATGCTTTTGGTCGTGTCGGTTGGTAAGTTTGTCCCCAAGATAACTGAAAAAGTTGCGGACGGATCTGGATGAACTTTTGCAGAGTTGTCGGAAATGACAAACGGGAAGAATTGATTACGATTTTGGTGCATTTCTGTAGCTTATAATTAACATAATCATACTTAACCACCAACTTATCGATGAATCACTTGGCGCTTACCGCGGTCACGTGACCAGACGGTTGCGGAAATGCTGGGAAATGTAGTTGGCTTGTGCTGAGCATGTTCGGCGGTGGCGTCAATCGCAATCTCGCTGCCACACAGTTCCTCTAGTTACAATATGGTTTCTGAGATAGGAAAGGAAGCTTCCGGAGCTCTAATGTTCTCTAATGTGCTCTAATGTGCTCTAACATTGGATGACGCAACTCTGCTCCTTCTTCTTTTGTAGCTTAGCGGCGAACAACACTTTTAAACTAAATCCACACTCGAGATCGCTCAGCCTTCTCAAAAGCACATATTCAAACAACACGTTCGCTAATAATTGTTTACATCCACCACTGCAGAATTTGCACAGATCCCACCTTAACTCAACTCTGATTGGTGCAGGGATATGAAGCCGACGATCTGATTTGATGATATTGATTTACCCCAGACTGTGGTGGTGAACATTACTATTACTCATCATAGGAAGGAAGTTGGCCAAATCACACTCTCACTTGAGCTCTTGTGAATCGCGAGTGTATACAACAAACTGTGGATGTCTGGCTAACCATAATACTGTCCTGAGCTGCAACACCAAGATGCTATTATCTCTGTAACAAATTCTATTGCCACACCTGAAATTACATCCACTGTCATGTCATATTGGACTGGAGTCCAGAGGGATGTAATGTGAACGTCTATAGTAATTTTTATATTGTATTCATATTTATTTTATATATATTAAGGTTATGGTTGTTGGTATTATGCTTTCATAACAGGAATTTGCCAGTGCAGGGACGTGTGGCAGAAAGTGCATTTGGCCCGATGTTGGTATAACGTACCACTGATCCAGGTGGTGTGGGGGTCGTGTGGAAGGAACTCTGGGAGAAAGAGATCCGCAGCCATGGCTTGGGTTTGGTGCAGGTTCGGAAGTTCTTCTGGAGGGAAAAATCATTGAAACAGACACTAGGTTAGGATTTCTATTCACAACTACTACAGTTTCAGGTCTCGTAAGGCTGGATAATAATACAGTGTTTGAAGTTGAAATCTGATTTGGAATAAGAATGTTTTAAACTTGAAATCTGATATTCCTGTTGACAACGATAATTACAGCAGATCATTGGCATGCTGAATAATTTAGAACTTAATTTGTAGCTGGTTCATTTATAAGTTACAACTTTGGTGGGTGAAAATCATTCAGATAAAAGATTTATTGATTTCTAGCCTAAGGGTGAGTACATAATTATTTGCACTTAATTTCTAATGGGTGCAGAGTTTGAAACTGTGCAATTTCCGTTCTGTGACATCTCATGAAAGTTTCATGACGCAACATCCCAAGGTGTCAAGATGAATGACAATTCAAGAGGAATGCCTGGTAGCACTAGCCTGGCGAGCCAGAACCAACGCATCGTCCATGCAACATACATCGCTAGACGCTAGAATTGGGTCTGGGAAAATCTGGCATGCCGTTACGGTACGGATTCAATCGGAAAATCAACGCAGACGTGGGGGGAGTTTGTAGGGCTACGCAAGAGGTGGGTGGAGTTTGGTTGCCACGCCTCCACTCCACTTGTCCCGCCTACTGCGCTGTGACTGAATAACACGATTTGATTGGCACATTTTTTTAACTTTTTTGACCCTGGTTTTACCAGACCCGATGCAAGCGCCCAGCAATGTGGGATGCGTGGACGATGCGTTGGTTCTGGCTCACCAGGCTATGGTAGCCCCCTTACTGTTGCTGCCTTCAGCAACATCAGGTCAAATGTAGCATCATGTGGGCTGGCTTTGTGGTGCAGTCAATAAGATACCTGCACCCAGCACCGTACAGTCATGTACTAGTCTTGCATGGTTGTGAATGCTGAATGCTGTGTCCGATCTGAAGGCACGTTTCGTGGAGTAGCAAACCGAAAAACAGCGTAATTAATAATTAATAATAATATTAATAATTAAAAATAAAGAAAGAATTTGGTCAATGCATAACCAGAGATGCATTAGCAGAAGCACATTACATTTACTCCGTTACAATTTTTTTGTGTACTTTTTTACTTTTGGAGTACATTTTTGACCAGTTTGGTCCAGTTTGAGCCAATAACTTAATGTGGTCCACATGTTTTAATGTATTACACTAAGGGTGATTTCAGGCCATATAATGAGTTGAACACCTGCAATGTATAGTACATTATTTGTTAAAAAAAAAAAAAAAAATCTAGTAGCTCAGTTGGTTAGGCAGAGCGCTGGAAAGCACACATATGCTTCAATGTCGCGGTGAGTCGGTGGTTCGAATCTCGCCACCGACGTATTTCCCGCATGTCTGCCCCCCTACTTCACCTGTTTCCGCTAACCCTAATCAGTAAAGCTTGGAAAAAAAACAGCCTGAATGGGCTGGAAAAAAACATAAAAAAAAAATAAAGTAGTGCTGCCCCAGTAGCTCAGTCGGTTAGGCAGTGCACTGGAAAGCACGCATATGCCTTAATGGCGCGGTGAGTCGGTGGTTCGAATCCCACCACCGACGTATTTCCCGCATGTCTACCCCCCATCTTCACCTATTTCCACTAACCCTAATAAATAAAGCTTGGAAAAAAACAGCCTGAATGGGCTGGAAAAAAAACATTTAAAAATAAAAAAAAATAATAATAAAGTAACCCCTCCCAACACTGTCAACACAACAGTGCGACTGGACTTACTGGGCGTGAGCAGGACCACGGACATGGAGATGAGCGAGCACACTCCCATAATGACCAGCAGTGAGATCCCAATCCCCTTCCAGTTCCTCTGGGGGGCGCCCACATCCACATAGTCCTACACACACACACACAGATACACAAACGTTCAGAAAACATGGAAGGCAACGAAGGAATAATGGCCGAATGTCCTGAAATCATGGCCTATTCCGCACACCATTTTGTAGGGGGGGTTGCAAATACTCCATATACACTGTATTGTGCACTCAAAGTATCCTACAACGCACTGCGAAAAGTAGTGTGTTACCTGTGGCGCTTCGGTGCCACTTCCTGGGATTTGCGATAGAGGGCGCTATTCCCATAAGGAGCTGGGCACCAGTGCCAGGCAAGCTGCGAGTAAGAACTAATGCTAACGAATAGTACCTGTAGCTTTCCTATTTAGGCAGCAGGCTTCATTCGGTTCAGCCTGCTGGCATTGTCTGGGATCCCGAGGCCGAGTATCTCTTTTGTCTAATCCAATGGTTAAAAACTCTGCCTCTTGCCGAAAGGCGGATGTTAATGCTAAAAGACGATTTTTTCACAGCCGCTTGTTCGTGCGTTTGCTTTCTCTAGCAGCAACCATAATGTGCGACTCAAAATTCCTGTAGTCGGGGTCCGCGTCGGCCGAGAGGTTATGGACACCGCACCTAACGCGACCCCATTCATGTTAGTGGCGCTGTGTCTACCGCAGCGTCCGCAGTGTCGCGAGTTCGACTCCGCTCGCCGACTTGTCTGCAATGTCTACCCCCGATGTCTTCAACCCAGTTTCCGACTAATCCTATCCAATAAAGATGGAAAAGCGGCGTTAA
>OMKY01182871.1:1956-17154 GCA_900302395.1 Bregmaceros cantori
CATATGCTCACAGCATTTCTCTCTCTCTCTCTCTCGCTCTCTCTCTCTACACTTTCTCTTTCTCTCTCTCCTCTCATTGACTGTCTTTCAAGTTGGAACTTGCTCCGTGGTGTGACGCTGTCGGGCTGTTGTGCTTTTCTTTATTCTATCAATTCTCTCAATCTCTACAGTCCATCTTGCTCGTCCTCATTATAGATTTCATCCGCTCGGTGACTCTCTGTCTTTCAGTCACTTGCCCTCTCTCTCTCTCTCTCTCTCTCTCTCTCTCTCTCTCTCACACGGAACATATTCCTGGGCCACAGTGGTCTGAAGATTTGACATGTGTATCATAGAGGTCCCGGATTCAGGCTGAGAGATGGGCCAATTAAACAAGGAAGGGGGAGCTAAGAGAGGGTGAGAAAAAGAAAAAGAAAGACAGATGAGGTCATAGAGGAGAAGAATGAATGTGTCCCACGTCTCTGACAGGAAGGACAGGCGTCTGAACTTTGACCAGCTGCTCATCAATATTTACTCATATTCTAGTCACTTGTATTAATATCGATGAACGCATGTTTGTTAAGCAAAGACACAGCATTCACTGTGTTGTATTTAAAGATGTCACCATCAACCATCCATCAACCATCCAAGTCAGAAACTTTCATTTTAATAACCGGCCATTAAAATTAAAGTCCCGATGCAAAAATTGGGCAAGACCCAAACTTTCGAGATGCATTGTCACTTTTAAGTCTTTCAGCGGCAAGCATTCTGAACCAATATTCTTTCCCAATTGGTTCGTTCCGAACAGAAACGGAATTATAATGTTTTGGTTATGAGTTCCACCAATAAATTGGCGTTCCCGAACTGGTTAGAACAAAAAAATATTGTTTCCAGAATGATTAATTTTGTTCCTGTCACGAGCTGTGCCAGGCGGTGGGGAAGGTGCACGGCGGCAGAGACAGCGGACACCTATGGGACAGACCGCGCTGTGTTTCAATTAAAACTTTGAGAAACGAAATAAAACCAGTATTAACCGTTTACCATTATTTTCAAATAACTGTTCCTGTTCCAGAACATTAAAAATAATAACATTTCCGGTTTAGTTTCTGTTCCCTGGAAAATACAAAAAGCTGTTCGTTTTCATTCCTTGAAACGGTTCAAAGCCCTGATTCTAACGATGAAGAAATTGCATGTTTGAAAGTAACACCTTATAATGTTAAGAAAAGGGTCTCTACTTTTTAGAAAAAATCCCAATGTTCTGCATTCAAAAAAAAGGGCTTTTGAGGTTGTGTACTCAGTGTCTTCTGCAGGACGTCTGTGGAAGTCTGTGGCACTGTGGCGCAGTGGCCGAGCGGTCAGAGAGCGCGTCCCCCAGGCCACAGGCCGAGCAGCGCCATGGGTACCGCACAACCCCTCTGGCTTTTCTACAATGTCTCCCCCCTCCGATTCTTTCTCCCGGCTTAATCCTATCACTATCTCTCAATAAAGAATGAAAAACAGTGCTTGTGCCCCAAAAATAACTAAAAATAAATAAATCAGCACTCAACATTTTTATTTTTATCTTTGAACATCAAACTGAAATGTTTCTGTATAATGTATAATAGTCTTGTTCAGTAGCATAAAATACAACCTTGGTGCAAAAGAACAGGGGAAGTGCTGTGAAGTGAAACTAACACAAAGTGGAGCACTCACCCGATCTTGATGCACTGACCGAATGTTGGGAATTGGGGTGTCACGCTATGAAATGTTAGGGTCACGGTTATTGTGACCAAAATTATCGCGGTAACCGGTATTATCGCAGTAAAAAAAACCTCCCCACACGCATCTAGCCTGGCGACCCAGAACCAACGCATCGTCCACGCATCGCACATCTAGCGCATCGTCCACGCATCGGCAACACGACGTTGCTCTAGTGTAAAAAATGAATAAAGATAGAGATAGAGGAAAAAACTGTCATTAAGTAGCCATTCAATAATTATCAATACGTTTGTCTATGAAATGTCTAGGTAGAATTTATTTCCTTTTAGTTATAATGTTTCTGCAGGTAAACTGTGCCTTGTAAATTGTAACTTTGAGTTATTAAATTGAACTAGAACTAATGCATATTCCACCTGGAATGTATTATCATTATTTGTATATGATTATATAAGTAATAATAGCAGTACTCTCAGTAAAAATAACTTTAAAACTAAAACTAAATAATATCTTAAAGTTTACTATCGTTGGCACTATTGTGGTTCATTACAGCTTCGTTTTTGCTCTATATGTCTGACGGATGGATGATGTAGTGTGTGACTCCTAAACACGATCCATACCTCCTAAACTTGCCCGTTGACTGATTCACTCTAACCCCTAATGTAACCCCTAAGTGGTCTAACTTTAACTCGAACATCTTACCATGTGCCAGTCACCTAACAATAACCCCTAATCTTAACACTAACCTCTTATCCCCAAATCTAACCTAACGTTAACAAAATAAGCGGATCGTTTTTTTGGAATCACACACTACATCATACGTCAACAGTACCCGTTCACCAAGGCGCATATTTGGCAATGCGCGCTGTTGTTTTTACTTTCAGCCTGTGAGGAGACGGACTGTTTTCAAGACGCGTTGTCGCGGCACGATTATAAGAATTTTACTCTTTGATACCCGGAATAAATGGAATGGAAAAAGGCGCTGCGCGAGCAAGATATCGGGATCGCCTGTTCGGGACCGCCGAATAGACTAAATATAACAATAATAGTAGGCAAAAAATATGTGCAAACTGCGGATTTTGTCCGTTTAAAAGGCGAAAAGTTCAGATGTCTTTGGCGTGCGTGTGTCTTTCTACTCCTGCCATGCTTGACACTCAGATAGGGAAAGCGTGAGTATGAGGGACAGACAGTGGCGCCCGCACGACGTTGTAACGCACCGAGAGGAACATTAATATGTAATATTTAATATTAATAAAATACAGGTTGTTTGTCACTATCAAAACATTTATCACGGTAATGAAAGTGCTCCCGGAGTCACGGTGTGCGGTACGGTAACCGATCATGATAATCGACCGTTCAAAATTCAGACGGTTACCTCACCGTCAAAATATTTCACAGCGGTTTACCGTACCCACCGGTTACCGTGACACCCCTAGTTGGGACAACCCCTGGTCCAGAAAACAGAGCGTGATGACCAGGCCTGGACAGGGAGTAGAAAACGGCCCGGGCACCTTTGATTTAGACCGGCCTCCATTAACGGAACTACTGGAGAACTGTTGTGAGAATGTTAGTTTAAAAATAAACTTTCATTTTATCTTTACGTAACCGTGCCGTCTACCTCAAAAGGTAATGCCACTGCACCGACTGTGCTCAAGACACACCCACCCCTTCATCACGCATAGTCATACATAATGGTGTTTTTCACAGCTCTCAACTCATGCTTACAGTTGCATGCTGGGAACTCCACCCGCTTAATACGATTGGATAAGAAGCACATGACGGCATGTGATTCTTATCCAATCGTATTGGGAGCTGTTTTTATGTTTATACAAAAAAAATAAAAAAATGTTCTGACTGCTCATGACATAATGATGACAAAGTGCGGTTGTTGATGTGGATCAATAAAAATGTAAAAAAAAAAAAAAATGAAGGAATGATGAAGGGCTGGGTGTGTATTGAGCATAGTATGCATTACCTAATAAGGTAGACATCACGGTCATGTAAAAAGCGAAAGTATGCATTGCGCTGTGCAAAGCCTAGGCACTGGGCCTAGATGGCCACAAGAGGGGGCCCAACATCGCGCCTATCAATTAGTGGACTTTGTGGGCGTCTAGGGGCGTCAGCCCACCGGGAAAATGCCCGGTGTGCCCTATTGCCAGTCAGCCACTGGTGATGACGCACTGGGAAGGAGTGCAAATTCGGTTCACTCAATGTGAGTGATTTCCAACATTTTGTCAAACCAAACTATCTTTTGTCACATACAATTTCCCCATTTAATCATGTAATCAGAGAAAAGACATGTTTAAGTTTCGCCACTTGGATTTTCTCAATAAAAACATTGGAAACAATCTTTGCATAGGTTATGTGATGTAATTAAAGTAATCATTTTATGCACCAGCCTACAGCTGTCATAGACATGAACAAACAGATTTTGACAAATGTATTTCATAGTACAATATCATATTGAAATATCAGTAGTGCTCCACAGTCCGCTGCCAAACACCCCCATGCCCTGAAGGTTATGTGATCAAATTAAGGTAATAATTTTATGCTGTATTCAATATCATGAATACAGTATAAACACTGTGGGAAACTAAACAAGGTTTGATAAATGGATTTAATAATGTAATATCAGTAGTGCTCTGTCGCTCAGGTTCAATAGGTGCACGCTAGAGTGTGGCTCTGTACAGTAAAAAATGTAAATATGTTGTAAATATACCTTGTGGGAAAAATGATGTGATCTAAGGATGGGAGGAAGCTTGTACTATATGTAATGTTTGTATCCTGTGCTGATTTTTTTCTTTTCTGTATCTGTTTCTTATCGTTTATGAATGAGAATGAATATCTGCTTTCAACTGTACTTTACACGTAAGCACTTGACCTGCTTTATATAGGACACCAAATGGAAATTGGCTTTTAATGCTACAATCTGGCAAGTTTACATATTTATATGAATATGTCCATCAATGTGCATTGTCCTGGAAATGAAACTGAATTGAATTGATTTTGACAGAATATCTCTCGATCCTGACCCGTGTCCGACATGAATACAAATTGTTTTGTCCGAGCTCGACAAAAGCTTGGCGCATTGGATGACAAGCCTGACTCAGCCGGAGCAAAGCTGTTGTAGTACCGTGTCCTGACATTAGATGGAGGTATTGTAACTGTAATTGTGAGTAGAGGCCGGTCTCATGTAAGTCAACTCAAATATGATGTGATTCAATGAATGATGATAGAACAGCAGCAAAACATTCACGTTTATTTCTCTTGACAATGAGGAGTCGGGGGAGACAATGCAGAAAAGCCGGAGACGGTATGCGAACCGGCGGCACTGCTCACCCTTTGACCTGACCTATATGTGTTTTAATAAATTCAACAACACAAATTGAAGTGAAATTAAATTGATTGTATTGTGCTTGCTTGCTGACACATGTGAGGCTCTGTTTGATTCTAGCCCGATCGGAGCCCGAGACCAGACCCGTCGAGCTTGGCAACCCCCCGGGGTACCATTGGTTTGGCCCACTGGGTGCTAGCTAAATTGATCTGCTGAGTGAAACCAGTTAATTGGTTTCACACCTGCCAAGTCAATCAGTGCTGCACAGCTGCCTTTAAAAAGTCCCTTCATCCAATGTACAGTGTGGCGCTAAAGCTTACCTCCTGCGGTGAATGTTTTGTTGAGAGTGGGCTATTTTGTGAGATTTGTATTTGTTTTCCTGTTTTCGTTTCCTGTCACTTAATAAGATAACCTTTTGTGGTTATTCACAAACTTCACAAACAGCATTAGTGGTATTGTTATTGTTCTGAGTCATAGCACTGAGCATGTTAGCTGCCAAACAACAGCTCTGCAGGCCATTGCTTCTCATTGAGTAATGATCATTGTGCATCACTCAACATTTCACTGAGCATTGCTCATGAAAAGCGATGACAGGCTGCTTTGCCGCATGTACCCCCTCAAGGAAGTCTGGTCACGTGACCAGCACCCAGTGATCTATCGGTAAGTTGGTGATTTAGGGTGTATTCAAACCGCATTTTGAATTTGTCACGGGTTGGTTGCTGGATGCAGCGCGCGTTGTTTCCTGCGCTGCGGGGAGCGGGTTGATTGGTCGCAGTAGTATTCCAACCAGTGTTTAAGACCCGAGATAAATTTGACAACAACTACACATGTTCCATGCTGTCACTCGCTGATTGGATGAATATTAGCCACTCACGAAGCGGGAGGACGACATAAACAGAGCAGCCTTTCGGCGGAGCGTTTCTGTGTGTGTGCGTGTGCACGCGGCGCATTTGCTCCGGACCACAGTTAAAATATCAAAAAGAAGAGAAAGAGAAAGTACCATAATAAAATATTGATTATGACAGAGAGAGGGAGGTGGAGAGGGGAAAGAGAGAGTTGGTGCGTCAAATGCCATTGACACGCTCACGGCATGGCACATACACACACACACTTGATTGTTGAGTTAATATGTTCACATACCCGAAGGAAGATAGCGTTAGTACATCCACTGGGGTTGCCATAAAGTCGCAAAGTATCCTGCCGTTCATCTGTGCGAAACGGGTCTAGTGCGCGCCGGTTCAGACCGCGCTGCTCCGAGTCCGGGCGCCTTTTCTGCGGGTTCAATCCCGGGTTCGGACTACCTCGACCAGCAGGGCTCGTCTCGGATGATTTAGCGCAGATTCGGACCCGCTTGGCGCATTCATATCAACTGGGACAACTCGGAAACGAGTTCCATCTCGGTTAAAACGAGTCGGACCCAGGATAAACACATTGGTTTGAATATGCCCTAAGTATGATTATGTTACTTATCGGCTACAGAAATGCACCAAAATGTAATCGATTCTTCAGTGTGTCATTTCCAACAACTGTGCAAAATTTCATCAGATCTGTGCATAACTTTTTCAGTTATCTTGGGGACAGACAAACCAACACTACCGAAAAAACATAAACTGCTTCCGTGGCGCAGCCCCGGCGCAGGTAAAAAACAAACAAAAAAACACACTGATTCTGCTGCTGGGAGGGGAAATCAACTTGGACTATTGGCTGCCTGTGTGATTTGTAGAGAGCGTGGCAGCAGCGGAATTGAGAAAATCACAGAGCTCAATTTATCTACACGGAGTGCTTGTGTGTGTGTGTGCATGTGTGTGTGTGAGTGTGTGTGTCTGTGTGTAAGCACCATGCGATAATTGTTTTACAGAAATGTACATTGCATTTGAGATGCACGCGGATATCATCAAGATGAATAGGCTGCTATAAATGATAGTGTGCACACAGCATATTCACTTAGTACCAGCAGTTGAAATATTATGTATGCAACCGCGCAAGGCCAATGCAAATGAACATGTATGCACTCACAACACCCACACACGCGGGTCGCATACAACAAACAACATGTACATAGGGTTGGGAAGATGACTTGTAATGTAATTCCTCACAGTTGCGGGGCTGCGTCGCGGAAGCAGGTGATGTTTTTGTTAGCGTTGGTTGGTTTGCCTGTCCCCAAGATAACTGAAAAAGTTGTGCGCGGATCTTGATGACATTTTGAACGGTAGTTGGAAATGACACACGGAAGAATCGATTACATTTTGGTGCATTTCTGTATCCTGTAAGTAACATAATCATACTTAATTACCAACTTACCGATAGATCGCTAGACGCTTACCGCAGTCACGTGACCAGGGACCAGTTGTAGTTGGCATGTTCGACGGTGGCGTCAATCGCAATTGCGCTACTCTAGGAGCACTTGCATTGATAATGGGTTGCCACACATACTGCTAGCACTAAAAGTACTATACTTTTGTACCACTATGGCGCAGGCTTGCAATCTCAAAGTGATTCTAGTTGAAGATTGTAATCAGTAACGTAATCCCATTTGTACATTTCAAAGTAAAGTACGGAATTCCATTCAATTACTTTTAGATTGCTT
The DNA here is from genome assembly GCA_900302395.1 of Bregmaceros cantori. NCBI lineage: Eukaryota > Metazoa > Chordata > Actinopteri > Gadiformes > Bregmacerotidae > Bregmaceros > Bregmaceros cantori. The sequence continues at coordinate 9,549 of OMKY01182871.1, forward strand.
TTGATGCAATTGTTGGAAGAGTAGGATCTCCCATGCTGATACTAAAATGAAAACACTAGTGTGCAATCTGCAGTAAGTACTAGAAGAGATAGCGACCCCAAAAACTATTTGCAATATTCATATGGTTTCCAAAGAAAACTAGGCCTACGCAGTCGTCAGTGTCTGCTAAAGATAAATCCCAAAAACATTATGCTTCCAGTCCCTCATCCTGTCAACACAAGGAATATATATACAGTGGAAAAAATACACCAAATTGGTGCACCTGGGATGTGTCATCAGTGATGTACCCCAACCTCATCGGGGTTTCGGGTCTTTAGGGCGTATTCAAACCAACGTGTTTATCCCGGGTCCGACTCGTTTTAACCGAGATGGAACTCGTTTCTGAGTTGTCCCGGTTGGTATGAATGCGCCAAGCGGGTCCAAGTCCGCGCTAAATCATCCGAGACAAGCCAAGCTCATCGAGGTGGGCCGAATCCGGGATTGAACGCGGGGTAAACGCGCCCGGACTCGGAACAGCTCGGTCTGAAAGCGATTACTCTTTGACCCGCATATGCTCGAGCGCTGCCTTATTTTAACAGCACAGTAACGACAGCGCAGCTGTGTTTACGTGACAGAATTCAACTCCATCTGCTTGCATGGTAGAAATAATGATACAATCATTATCAATAGTCTAGAAAGAAGACGACATATGTGTCGGATCGCTGTACAATATTTAAATATGTTAAATACAACAGCGTCTTAAGGTGCGCATTCACTACCCGTGAGTGGATCTGCGCGTTTTTATAGTGTGCGCATATGTTTTTGCATGTGTTTGTATGTGTGTGTTTGTGCCCGTGCGCGCCCATGTGGGTATAATTATTTGCGCGACAATTCGACTCACCAAAATGCGGTTTGAATACACCCTTAAACACCATAGGGACCAAGGGAGCTTGGGTGAGCCAGCCAGGGTTGATCAAGTCCCAACTCACGTCCCAGGGGCTGCCCTTAGTCCAGACCAGGACCAGGGCCAATACAAACCACCATGCCACCAAAAGGTGGTGGTCTGGTTCATATAGGACTAGGATCTGTGGGTTGTCTTCAGTCCATGCCACACTTATGTCTTATCAGGACCATGCAAGTGTAGGAACTGGTTTGTCAACAAATCGAACGATTATTGCAGCACACACAAAACCATCCCCGACGATCCACGCTTCGAGGATATAATTATTCATTGATTAATTGAAAACGGCTGATTAAAATAATTTTTAGCTGTGCCCCTAGTGCACACACACAAACACATCCCACAGACATTTGGTATGCATGCTACCTACACAGGCAGGTTGCCTCGACTGGGGAAAATACTCAATATCAACGTTAGGATCAGTGTGGGGCGCAGCCTTGGGCCCGGCCGACAGGAAACCACCACTCCAGTGGTGTATTAACAGGCTGAGAGAGAGAGAGAGAGAGAGAGAGAGAGAGAGAGAGATGGTGGGAGAGAGAGAGAGAGGGAGAGAGAGAGAGAGAGGTGGGGGGGGAGAGAGAGAGAGAGGAGAGAGAGAGGAAAGAGAGAGAGAGAGAGAGAGAGAGAGAGAGAGAGAGAGAGAAAGAGGGAGAGAGGGAAGGAGAGCGAGAGAGAGAACGAAGGGGAGAGAGAGAGGGAGAGTGGGAGAGACAGAGGGGGAAGAGAGAGAGAGAGGGGAGAGAGAGAAGGAGATAGAGATGGGAGAGGGAGAGAGAGAGCAAGAGAGAGAGAGAGAGAGAGAAAGGGCGAGAGAGACGGGGCTTCTCCTACACACAACTCTCATCCTTCATGTACATCACACTTAGCTACCAAATGCCCTCCAGTTAGAGTGTCTCTGTCTCCCTCCCTCTCTCCGTCTCACTTTGTCTCGCACTTTCTCCACCCACTCACTCTCTCTGTCTCTCATTGAAATGTATTAGTTTTTATCTTGATTTTCTGTCATTCCCACGTGCACACACTCACACGGTCTATCTATGGCACCATGTTGAACAAACACAAACACACACACACACACACACAGATGCACACACAGTCATACAATCACAAACATATTTCACTGCTGCGCACCACCCTCCCCCATCTCTCAATTCTCAAGTCCCCAGAGGAGACAATTTGCTGATATCTGTCAAACACCAAAAGCCTACAAAGCTGGAGGATTAGCCAGTCCCGAGTCAGCTGTGTGTGTGTGTGTGTGTGTGTGTGTGTGCGCGCAACTGTGTGTGCGTACGTGTTTGTGCGCGTGTCTATGTGTGTGCCACACCAACCTCATGTAAAGAATGGGGATGTGTGTAAAAAAGCAGTGATGTGTGGCATTTTCCAGTGGCCCCTGGATCCAGAAGTCTAGTCACGTGTGATGAAGTATGATTATGTTACTTATAGGCTACAGAAATGCACCAAAATGCAATCGATTCTTCTGCGTGTCATTTCCAACAACTGTGCAAAATTTTATCCAGCTCTGTGCACAACTTTTTCAGTTATCTTGGGGACAGACAAACCAACCAACCAACGCTGCCAAAACATAACCTGTGCTGCACAGGTGATCAGAATTGCTTTTTATTGCCAGGTCATGCATAAAACATCACAGGAAAATGACATTTTGGTTCACACCCAGGTACAGTAAATATAACATAGTAAAAAATGTAATGTAATGTAATGTAACAACACTCAAAATACTACAAAAAGATTAACAGCATCGTAGGAAAAAGTATATAGTAGTAGCACTGTCAGAAAATAATAACAATAATAATAATATAATAAAATAAAATAATAAGATGTAATATAAAGTGACGACTGCACTATATCATGGTCAGAGATCAATCGATAATTGATTAACCGATCAATAGCATTTAATCAATTCATTTTCTTACCAAACAATTGATTGAGAATGTGTTCTATAGGGTGGCTTGCCTTAATGTGGGCCATTTTTGGCAGCTTCCAAATCAGTTGCCTAAAGCTGGTAGTGAAATGCAGTGGTTAAGTTAATGTTAGACACATTACCCTAGTTTACTTTTACCATATTTTCACTGACATTCATTAGTTTAGGGAGGAGCCAGAGCCACTGGAGCTTAGGTGTCTCTATTAGGCAGTGGTTAACATTAGGACAATCCACCCTACATAATAACAATACATTTATTCCATATGTGCACTCTTCCTTCTGTCCATAATATCCCAATAGTTGAAAGAGCAGTACGAAATGGAAATAATAATAGTTAATATTGTTAACTATTGTTGGACGAATAGAATTAATGTTTAATCGAATAATGAATTAACCACCCCTACTTGAGACATAATTTACACAGAGCTGGCTCTATGGAGCAGTCTGTTAGACCGCTTCATCCAGCCCCACACACAGCTGTCCATTCCCCCTGGCATAAGTATGCTGCAGGTCTGCAGCATAATATCTGCATCTTAATATCTTTAATGGTGGGCGCGCGGTGGCCGAGTGAGTAGCGAGCGCCCAGACCATAGGTCGAGCAGGTTCAAATCCAAGGTCCGGCTTTTCTGCAATGTCTCCACCCCGACTCTTAATCCCAGTTTCCGATTTAATCCTGTCTGTATCTGTCTCAATAAAGAATGAAAAACAGTGCTTGCTCCCAAAAAATAAAAACAAAAAACACAGTTTTCACAGTGTTACAGCACAACAATGACCACAGCAATGACACCATGCCCCTTAATGCTTTCCAAACACATGGTCATTTTGAATGAACACCAACTAAATACATTCCCATTTCCACTTAAAATAACACTAATGGTGAGTGCTTGTTTGAAGTGCTCCTCCACTCCGGCTACTGAATAATGCAGTCATAATAACAGATGTGGGAGACTTTTAATCTCATAATCGTCAAAATGAACAAATCTGGCCCCAAATGCCCTGGAGAAGACTCGTGGTAGACAGCATAAGTACCGGCCTACTGTACACAATTGGGCTGCAACTAAGGATTATTTTGATCATCGATTAATCTGCCTCTTTTACTGATGATTAATTGATTAATTGGCTCATATTTCCTTAAAAATCGGAACAATTATTAACCTCAAACGTTAATTATTAAAGCTTTGCAATATTAATATTGCAACCGTCTTGCGGTTTCACTATCTACATGTATTGCTAACATTTTCATTTTTAGTATTGGCATGAAAGAGCCCATTATGTGTCATTGTTGGGGCTTAACAGTATTCAGTATTCAAGGGAATGGCCCGGGCCATGACAGTGGGAATGCCACGTGACGACAATGTTTGAGCAAAGAATAGGCCACACAAGTAAACGGTTAATCACGGCCGATGAATCGATTATCAAATTAGTTGACGCGTATTGTACAGTATTGTACAGTAATATAATATAAATAGCTAAATAGTTGTATTGTGAGTTTTTGAAGGCGGAAATAGCAACATACGCCACATCATAATGGCATGTAATGAATGAATGATATTTATAACACCTGGGCAAGTCCTTCTTATTTGGTTTTAGTTAAGGTGTGGAAATGGCATTCAAAATCAGAATCACTTTATCAACATATATTACTAGAGTAATATCCTTGTGACATAAAAAGTGAACAATTTGTCATTGTGTTTTGCGGTTGAGGGAATAATAACAATAATAATTATTCAATTATAATAATTCCTTATCCATAGTTACCTTTGGGGGTTACACGGCTGCATTCCGAAACCTCTGCATTCCGAAATTAATTCTGCCATATAATTGTCATAATCTAGCATGATGTAAAGTGTGAATCCAAAAAATGATCTGCTTATTAGGGACCCTCTAACCGTAATCCTAGCCCTAACCCCTGGCCTAACCCTAACCTAACCCAACACAAAAAAAAAAATAGCGGATCATTTTTGGGATTAGAACTTTATCGGAATGGAGTTATTTCGGAGCGGTGAGTGCCCCCCTACCTTCGAGTATATATTATAAAATTAATCGACAACTAATCTAATAATCGATAATCATTGCTATTGTAGGCAGGTTTGTGCCGATGATCCCCCCCATTTCTCCACACAAATTTGACATTAATTCATAATTTCTGAAAATATTGAATTTACCTTTGAATTAGTTGAATTACTTTTCCAAGGAAAAATAAACATTTTCCAAGGAAAAATAATTCAACCGATTAATCGACTAATCATGTCAACCCATTATCTATAATTACCTAGAGTAGCGCGATTGCAATAGACGCCACCGGCGAACATGCTCAGCACAAGCCAACTACATTTCCCAGCGGTGGAAAGGTGTCACGTGAACGCGGTTAGCGCCTAGCGAGTGAACTAACCTGATTATAAGTTGGTGATTAAGTGTGATTATGTTACTTATCAGGTACAGAAATTCACCAAAATGTAATCGATTCTTCCGCTTGTCACTTCCAACAAGTCTGCTGAATATCATCCAGATACGTGCACAACTTTTTCAGTTATCTTAGGGACAGAGAAACCAACCAACACGACCAAAAACAGGTAATAATAAGTTGCAGCCCTACTTCCAAAGAATACCTACAAAAACAATGACCAAATGAATGAATGCGAAGGCAAACAATCAACATAGAGCGCGGGGAAAAACAAAGACGCACAGAAACAACACATATTTTAAATAATGCAAAGATAATCTGCACGGGGACCGCACTAAAGCAAACACAATCAGCAGTGGCGGTTTCCTTTTGTCAGAGTTTGACAAACAAAACAAGTTCACCAAGCTATTGTCGAAAGCTGTGCTGAGATGAGAAGTAAGATATAAATAGCTAAATAGACTGCGGCCGGGCAAGGTGCCGACTCACGCCTTAAACCTGCCAATACGATAGAGTACACTAGAATGTGTTTCTCTGTGTAATGAAATGGGCATGCCGCTGGGACGAATGACAACTGGTGTGCTTAGGTTGGTTGTATATGTGTGTGTGTGTGTGTGTGTGTGTGTCTGTGTCTGTGTGTGTATATGCACATTAATTTGTGTAGGTTACAACTATATGTTCAAAAGAAGCACATTAAAAAGCAACTGCGTCATCATCATCTTACTCCCAAAACCAATTTAAGTTCAATCAAAGATTGTACATAGCAATTAATGTAAAAATGTTGCATCTACTTTAAACCTAACAGCATATGTGCTAGCTGGGTCTGTTAAGGCAGTGCACTGCAAAGCACAACTACAAGGAGAGTCGTGAGTTTGCTTCCTTCACCGACAGCTTTGCTGCACGTCGCCTCACCCTTCTGTGCCGCTTTCCACTTAACCCTCTGGAGTCAAGAGGCTTGACTCCAGACACATTGCCAACACATTGGCTTTTTTCAAGTATTTCAACTAACTGTCTAACATCTATGCTAAAGTGGCACATATGGTTCTATTCTGAAAAGCCTAACAAAAAATAATATGACAGAAAAGTGAATGTAAATAAAACGAGTTATTTAAATTGAGTAACTATAACCACTGTACACAAAAACATGTTTTAGAGGTCTTCAAACAGAGCAAGAAAACACACTCTAAATATATTTAGCCAAGTCTTTTGAGGCAGTCTTTTGAACCTTATAAACAAAAGTGTTGGCTGCATAAAATTAAAAAGAGCATTTAGAAATGTTTTGTAGTATACATCCAAAATAAAGCTGAAAATGGTCTGAATTGGACGGAAAAATACAATGGGGTAAAATGACAGAATATGACATGATGATCAGACAATCTACTTAATTTTAGTTTTTAAATCCTAAAAAGGATGTCTTTCCACCTCCTTTGCAATAACCATGTTTGTGCAGGACTTCTCTGTAGGTGCTTTCCACTGACAGAGTTGGAACGCCTGCCGTCTGAAAGAAGAGGGTAGAATGTCCAATTTAAATGGTGGGATAAATGCACAGTAATTATTCCAATTCCTCTATGATAACCCCACCCCCTTCCCCTACAGGCTGGCCTGGAGAATACCCGGGAGACATGGATCACATATTAAATGCTTTCAGCTCCTTTGCTCAGGCAGAAGGTGGAAAGCGTCTCCGTGGAGGTGAGGCAGTAGTTTGTGAAATGGTCCTATTATCTGTGTTTCTATCCACTGGGATATGCTAACGTTCAATCTGTGGCTTGCATAATATTAGATATGTGCATGTCTGTGTGGGCATGCGCATGTCTGTGTGCCTCCTCGCAGGGGTGGATTTAGAGCTGCACGATTTTGGAAAAAATGAAAATCGTCGATTAACCCGTCCAAATTACGATTTTAGATTCGATTTCGATTTATTTATTTTTGTTATATGTATAAACGCTTGTTTCTATGCGTCCTGCAATGACCATAAATTGCCGGCAGGGGGCACTTTCAGACGTGCGACTGTAAACTACTCCATTACAAACGGAGTGAAATATATTATACAATTATACATTATAGTACGGAAAAAACAAGCATTCGTTAAAAGATAAATGAATAAGTTCACATAACAGATCAGCATTTGTTTCTTCTTAAAATAGATGAATGCAGTGCAACATTGTAGGTGTATGTGCGTTGCCTCGGGATGTTGCTAAAGACGTGGCAAATCGTTTTAAATATTTTCGGCTCGGTGGTGGGTATTGCACAACGCCCGCCTTCAACGTTTTTAAATCCGGAGCCGTGTCTATCGCGGGATGTGGAAACTCCTGTAATCTTTATCAGTTTT
>OMKY01182906.1:0-11544 GCA_900302395.1 Bregmaceros cantori
ACGGTAATTATTGAGTATGCTGGCATCTAATTTGGGCTTCTTCAGAATGGGTTTCACCACTGCTGTTTTAAAGGAGGTGGGGAAGACACCCGTTTGAAGAGAACAGTTTACCATATACAGTAGTTGATCCTCAAAGAAATCATAGAATTGTTTAAAGAAGGGAGTGGGAATAGGATCTAATAAGCAGGTTATGGGCTTTAATTGGGAGAAGACTCGGCTAAGTGTCCTCGGGTCAATCAGAGCGAAACTTTCCAGTGTTCTGACTGGCATCATTGAGGGTTCAGACATATTGGCCGGCAGAGTTTGGTAGACTAACAGTTTGGATCGGATGTCTTCAATTTTGCCTCGAAAATGGTCTGCAAAGTCCTGACACAGAGTGTCAGTCGCTTTAGATGTGGGTTTATTAGATTAGATAAAGGCTAACTATTGTAGCAAAGAGAAATTTAGGATCATTCTTATGATTTTCAATGAGCTTTTGAAAGTGTAATGTTCTTTGTTGTTTGATAGTGTTGTTATAGATTTTGAGTTGTTCACGGAGGTGTTCATAATGAACTGTTAACTTAGTCTTCCTCCATCTCCTCTCCGCGCATCTACAGAGTCGCTTTAATTTTTTGGTTTCTTCATTTCTCCATGGGGGAGTCAGTTTCGTTTTGATTGTCTTGTTGCGGAGCGGGGCAACCATGTCTAGTGTGGTTTTTAGTTTGGTGTTAAAGTTATCGAACATCGAGTCGCAGGGTGCAGGTAGTGTCTCTGCCGGGGTGTTTCCGATTACGTTGATAAACTGTCAACTTCTTGACATTATCTCGGAACACCAACACTGCTATAGCACAATGCACGTAGCTTTTTTTGGATCATGCCATAGTCACAGAATAGAATGTGGTGACTGAGCTGCTCTCCCTTAATTTAACAGCAGCACACGTGCAGCCACATGTAATGCTATGCAGCCTAGTCAGCGAGTTAGTGTCTTAAGACTTTTATTATGCAACTTAATTTATGAGAAGCTTGGTGCTCACACATGTGCGCGCGCACACACACACACACACACAGACACACAACATGATCGAGAAAAGCTACTTTTAAAAAGACTTTAAAAAGTAATTGAATATATTGAATTAGGGTTGCAACAATCAAATATTTTAGTAAACGATCATTCTATAAAGAGGTTTCGATTTGAATCGATTATTTCCAAAAAAAAACATTGTTGCAATTATGAATCTACAATGGAAAATAGAGTTCACTAAATAATGAATGATCCAACCTAGGGGTGTCACGGTAACCAGTGTGTACGGTAAACCGCAGTAAAATATTTTGACGGTGAGGTAACCGTCAAACCTTTTATTACCGTGATAAATGTTTTGATAGTGACAAACAACCTGTATTTTATTAATATTAAACATTATGTATATTAATGTTCATCTCGATGCGTTACAACGCCATGCGGGCGTCACTGTCCCTCATACTCACCCTTTCCCTATCAGAGTGTCGAGCATGGCAGGAGTAGAAAGACACGCACGACAAAGACATCTGCCCTGGACAAAATTCGCAGTTTGCGCATAGTTTTTGTCTATTATTATTGTTATATTTAGTCTATTCGGCGTGTCCCGAACACGGCGTATCCCGTTCGCTGAACGCAGCGTTGTCCGTGGCCTTTTCCCATTCTATTTTTTCCGGCTATCAAAGAGTAAAATTCGTATAACCGTGCCGCGGACAACGCGTGTCGAAAACAGTTCGTCTCATCACAGGCTGAAAGTAACAACAACAGCGCTCATAGGCAAATATACGCCTTGGTGAACGGGTACGTTATGATGGAGTGTGCGATTCCAAAAAATGATCCGCTTATTTTGTTAACGTTAAGTAAGATTTATAGATAAGAGGTTACGGTTACGATTAGGGGTTATTGTTAGGTGACTGGCACATGGTAAAAAGTTCGAGTTAAAGTGAGCCCACTCACGTTTCCACAGCGTTTACACACACACACACATACACACACACACACACACACACCGGAGGATGCTCCAGTAAAAAAAACCCACATAAAACACGATTTCATTTGTCAAGTTATTGTGAATTCTGCCATTATTATTAATTGTATAATCATATACAAATAATAATAATCAAATGGTGGAATATGCATTAGTTCTAGTTAAATTTAATAACTCAAAGTTACAATTTACAAGGCACAGTTTACCTACAGTAAAATTATAACTATAAGGAAATACATTCAAGCAAGACATTTCACAGATAAACTTGAAAATTGTTGATTGGTTACTTAATGAGTTTTTTTTCCTCCTATCTCTCTTTTATTTATTTATTTATTTATTTTACACTAAAAGGGTGAAGCAACGTCGTGTTGCCGATGCGTGGACGATGCGCTAGATGTGCGATGCGTGGACGATGCGTTGGTTCTGGGTCGCCAGGCTAGAAGCGTGGGGGGATTTTTTTTAAAAAATACTGCGATAATACCGGTTACCGCGATAATTTTGGTCACAATAACTGTGACCGTAAAATTTAAAAATAGCGTGACACCCTTAATCCAACCACACATTTGAAATTGTATGTGCAACTCAAATAAGTCAATTATTCCATTTGATATTCACTATTCAATTATTCGATTTGATTCGATTGCCGTCGAATAATCAGCCCTATTTTTAACCACTTTGAGAATACATGTGCTCATTCAAGTCTGCGGTTGTCATTTGCTGTATTAAAAAAAAAAAAAAATTCAATTAATTTAAATATTTCCGGAGCTCTTAGGGGACTGATTTTGACTAAACCGGTTGATTGGCTTAATATTGGCTTAATAATGGTACTCATATGAAAATGGGCGATTAACCGCTTAATCGAATCGTTAGTTGCAGCCCTAATAGAGCATTGAAGTATTGAGTATTGAAAGATTGGAGTATTGAAATCTGTTTAATGGGTGGTCATTTTATTTCCATTTAGGGCAATAAAGTCTGCATCACTGACCGCGACCTGGCACCTCCCCATTATGTGCATTCCTCGCAGCCAGCTTTGCTCTGAACATATGCAATTCTCCATAATACCACTTCACTCCTGTGGGGTTTTTATAGTGTATATGTAAGTAACCGACAGCTTTAGTGTATTTTAGGGCATGTTCATGCTATGTCCAATGAAATGGGAGACATTTAAAAAAGGTTTCACTTGGCAATGTTTGTGTTTTTAAAAAGTCTCCTGTGTCACTCCAGCCACTAGATATTGTTATTGCAACGGCTGCCCATCTGGCCAGGCCCAGAATAGGTCTGTTGCACGAGACGTCACGGCTTAGCAGCGGCAGACATTTTGGAGGCATGTACAGGAGTGGATGTATGGATGTGAAGTGAACATATGTGTACAGTTAAGTGGTATAGAAGAGTTTACGTGAGAAACACTGGGGGGAGTCATTTTGTCCTGTGCTTCTGTAGGTCACTTCCGGGGTCTGTATGTATGTATGTATGCATGTATGTACATACATAAAGTCTGGTAAAGGACGGCGGTGCGAGGAAAAACGCACACCAGTTCAAAATCTGACCGCTAGATGTCAGTCTGTGACCAGTTACACATCACCCCCCCTTGTTTCGTTCATCATCTTACATAAATATTGATGAAATACAGTCAAAATCCAACTTGAAGTTACTCACATAGTGGTCACATGTTCTTCTGGACCAATAGGCTGGCAGCTTCTACTAGTAATTCCAAAAAGAATGAGAAAATGGAACGGGTTGCACTGATTATTAAACCATGCGTGACAGATCAGCACGGGAGCATTTGGGTGTTGAATAGCACACCACAAGTTACCATCATCCATTTTAAATAACACTGTGTGTGTGTTCCTACCGAATAGACATGTTGAAAAACAGTCTAAAACATATCGAAAGAAATGGCACTGGTTATGTTCCGAGTACAAATGTAACCAGAAGTACCCCCCGAACTTGTCTATACCTTAGAATTTAAGCATTTTTCAACTAACTTCACTGTGAGGTTTATGCGTGAATATTTACATGCAATTCGCATGTGACTCGAACCCTATCAAGTGTTAATCCATTTTAACGTTGCTGCGTCTTGTTTATCTTTCCAAATCAGAGACACACACACTGGTTCCGGCAGCAGCAAGTCTGCGGGTCTGGGAAGCTCCCCATTCAAAGTGCGGCAGGCAATTACCCAGTAATTGGAGTGTCCATCAGAGACGGTAGCGTTTCAATTGACACAACAACAAGGCCTGTTGCCCTTGAGATCAAGGCTGTGACAAGTGTGTTTTCTATGGCGATGGAAGGTGTTGAATTTTAACAAGCACATGCAAGTAGGATGCACATGCAGTGTAGCCAATTTGCACAGGATAAATTTTGTTCAGGATTTTACTTTAACATTTCTTGGCACCAATGATTTGGCCGGAGAAGTGAAAGCCAGAATAAAACAAGCCATTGGAGCATATGAAGATCTACTGACCACAGTCAAATTAACGAAAACTAAAATGGCACGGGCATGCCACAAGATCACAAGGACTCTCAAAAACAATCTTTCAAGTGCCAGGTGGAAAGAAGGAGAGGAAGACAGATAAAGCGATGGGAAGACAACATCCAAGAGAACGTGGAGGCCCAGTGACACCATGCGAGTGGCCGAGGACAGAGAGCGATGGAGAGAGCTGGTTGCAAAGTCTTCTGGGGCGCCCCAACGGTCAGCCAGTCTACGGGAGTGATGACGATTTGGGCGGAGACCAGCTGTAGGTTCGAATGTGGTCAGACGGCAGATAAAAAAAAGCTAAAATGACGGCCAACATTCTTCCGCCCTTCGATAGCAGCTGAAAAAAATCATGGCAGCTGCAAAACATTCCATCAGATTGGCACATTCATCTTGGGAGGTGGACAGGTTCTCAAACATAGATTATAAACCCTGTAGGTCTGCAAAATAGCTGGTCTAGCCGATCCTGTCGGACCTGAAACCATTCCCAGGTCAGTCGAGTGACGTAGTCTGCACACCATATACTGGGTCAAAAGGGCATACTTGCGTCCCCGGGAGGTGTCCAGAGTGCATCCAAATTAGCAGCCAACTATGTGTAGGAAGCAGATTTCGGCTGCTTATATCCACAATGAATTGTATTTTAGGAGAGACCTTGCAGAGTTGCTAATTTTGACCCACATGTCCATGATGTGAGACCTTAGTCAAGAGTCTCTTGATAGAGAGTCCACACTGAGTTTGTTACTGCGAGTTGCATTACTTTTGACCATACAAAGATCAAACATCTCAGCTCATGTATTACCATTAAAATTCCTTCCATTTCTTTGTGTGTGCGTACATTTTTAAGTATGCACACACACCATAACCTTTGTTAACTTTGCCAATGTACTAGGGCTGCAACTAACGATTATTTCAATAGTCGATTAGTTGCCGATTAAACGATTAGTCGATTAATCAGTTGGATAATTTTTCCTTATAAAAATACCCCAAAGTCTCACAGCAAGCAACTATTACGAGAAATTAACCCTGTTAACTTGAAATCTAGTCAAATTTGGCTCTTTTTTACCATCTAAAGTACAAAGTTTAAGTTACCTGACAACAAAGGTATTACATGTTATTTATACTGTAACATTTTCTATCAATTATGCCCATTTAATGTTTAATATTTTCTGAAATTATTAATGAATATCAAATTTGTGTGGATAAATGGGGAAAACATCAGCTCAAACCTGCCGACAATAACAATAACAATTCTTTGCCGATTATCGATTATTAGTTTAGTCATCAATAATTTTTATAATCGATTAGTCACCGATTAATCGACTAATCGTTGCAGACCGACAATGTACCAATGTGGACACCTTATCTGAGCTGCCATTACAGCTTCTATAGACGTTAAAAAAAATCTTCATATTAATTTAAATTTCCTATGCACTTTAAAAGCTCCTCTCCCACCCTCCTTCTCTCCTCTCTCTCTCTCTCTCTCTCTCTCTCTCTCTCTCTGTCCCTCTGCCTCTTCTGCCGGTGGGGGAACAACGTGTAGTGGTGTGTTCCTGGCATACGAGGGGAGGTATGCGTCTGCACGTCAGTGTAACACATTCTGCACAGCTGTGCTGCCTCTCCCCTCCCGCCTTGTGGCTTACCAAGCATGAGGTTTGCAGATTGCAGCAAGTACACACACACACACACACACACACACAAAGGCACACAACAAACCCGCATGCACACACACACACACCCGCAAACCGATTTAGCGCAGATGTACGTTGGTGGCAAAAGGCGCGACAACATCAGACGCCCTAACATCAGTCAGAGCCCAGGGGGGATAAAATCTTTTTTGCTACAGCTGCTGAACACTTGAAAACATAAAGGACACTAAAGCATGAGCGTGGGGGCTTGTCTTCTATAAGAGTCCAGAGTCAGTTGTGCATCAATGGAATGTATATCACAGACCCATTTAGCTCTACACAAAGAAGAAAGTAAGATCTGGATTTTTAATAGCACTCTTCCACCACATAGTGGTATTAAAATTGCTTTGTTAGCCGCCATGTGAGGTACCCGTCACAACCTATTGGCAGCAATTTGAGGTTCAGTGTCTTTCCCAAATGACACTCTGACATGGAGGATATAGGGCTGTTGCACAGTGACGTCACAGCTTGGGGGCGGCAGACATTTTGCTGGTATCATCGCGGTCGGACAAACAGGCAGAGAGCAATATTTGCATAACTTTGTCTGTTTAAACGTATTCCATTATTGATTTATCCATGGTAATATGCTATTAATCGCCAGCAGATGACAGCCTAGCTAAGGTCATTGTATTTACCCCAATACAATGGACATGAAAAGGTAAGGTATACCTTACCGTACGTGATATCAGCAAAATGTCTGCCGGCGCAAAGCAGCGACATCACTTGCAACAGCCCTATTGGGAGCAATTTGGGATTCAGCGTCTTTCCCAAGGATATTTTCACAGAGATCATTATAGCCAGGAGCTACAGTGAAAGCTGGAGTTCTACTCAATGTGTATTCTAAAACATATTAGGAAGACCATATGTTGTTTGACAGGAAGGTTGTAAACCGCAAAGGTTGGTGGTTCGAATCCCGATGCCTACAGTATACATGCCAAAGGACAAGACACTGAACTCCAAATTCCTCCCAAAGGGGTCGTGGTGAGACCATCCCACAGAATAAAGCTGGAAATTGGACGCACATACATACATTTGTAACTGTGTAGAGTTCAAACAGAATTAATATAAAACATTTAGGAAACAGTTTTGTGGACATAAAGGTTATGGTGTGTGTGCATACTTAAAAATGTACACACACAAAATGGAAGCTACTACGCTCCGTTCCGTTGCAAGTCGAGTTCAACAAACTCACGCTGTTCGACGAGCACTTGCCGGCTGACAGATACTCATGATTAAGTGCCCGCCTACACACCTGACAGAATCCAATTCCCCAGCCCCTCGTCTCCGTGGGCTCGTCATAGCACCGCCGTGAGAGTTTATTAGACCCGCCACAGCTACTGCTTTCGCCTGACCATTATGTCCCAGCATGTTTTATAGATACAGCCTGGAAAAGAAATGGCAACCTGCAAAGTCACATTGCACTGTATTACACTTTTGATTACAATGTGCAATATTTTCTCATTACCTTACTGCTCACTTTAAAAAGGTCCTCATGAGAAAAAGTATTAGTGATAATTAGGGCTGCAATGTATGATATTTTGATCATGAATTAACTCATCCAGTGCCTGCCCTTCTCAAATTCGGCACGTCCCAGTGTCAGGTTTTTTTTTTCAAGACCCATAGAAAATTATGTTCTGTGTCCTTGTCAACAAAGCAGGCAACAAAATGGCAAAGGAAACTTTAGACTTTCTCAGCAAAAATTGCGCTTGTTTCTATCCGTTTCCATTCTTTAGTTATAGCCTCCAGAATGGGGTGGGCATCACTAAAAACTGCCGATTCCTCACAAAATCTTGAGTAAATGAGGCTGCAATACCGACAGTGGCTACTTGGTGGCCGCCATACGCTCCCTTTATATGGCCCCATAGGTGGCGTATGTCATCTTTTTGGCAATAAAACAAAATGTATGCCAGACGCTACTAGACACTAACCCAAGGGTCTCAAACTCAAATTACATATTCGCAATTGGCCTGCGAGACACAAATCTGAGCGACCCCTACACTTCCCGATCCCAAGTAGATACGTTAGCATTAGACAACCAGTGTTAGTGACGCAAATCTTGTGACGCAAAGTAAGAAATAGCCAAACAAGGAAAACAAGTTGGCAAGTGCCAAAAGAAAACCCCAACCACGTAAAAAACAAACAAAAAAACAGGAGAGCAAACCATTCTGAGTATGGCAACAGAACAGTGATTACATCGCACAGGAAACCAACTTGGCAAAGTCCAACAATAGCCTGGGCAGAGTGGGCGCGCACACGCACACACACACACACACACACGTGTCCAACATGAAAGATGAACTGCCCGCAAGCCACAAAATTATACTTTATTGACGCATGTCATGTTGACATAAGATTTTTTTTTCCTCGTTGCGTCTGCGTCAGAGGAGGGTGTACAAGAGCCTAGTTAACAATGACATACTTCATTGGTTTACAATATAAATAAAGACAAAACATTGAGACAAGAATATATGTAGTATGGATTTCTCTTCTCAGAATGTATTCAAATGTTATTCAAATTCAAATCTTATTCTGGAAATGTGTATGAAAACACATTGAAAACATCATTTTGCAAGACCTTTGTTGGTAGCAAGACTTCAAAAGCTTGGTTTTGCAGTCATGACTAAAAATCATATTCAAAGCCAAAGACTGTTTGCATGTTCTGAACATTTTGCCGTAGTAAATATGCTTTTGGTGCTGGCCTTGTGGTGTAGTCGGCAAGACAACCGCTCATGCCTGTGACAGTGCCGCGAGTTCTCCTCCGCCGCCGACCTTTCTGCGGTGTCTTTCCCCGATCTCTTTCATCCCACTTTCAAAAAAAAGAGAAAAGATTTATTTTTGTGTAAATGTTCTCAACACTTTCAATCAATATTGTAATAGGAAGGGGGTTTCCAATAGCTTTCACCACTTCCTGAAGAGACCCATATGAAAGCAGGTGTAATGACAAACTACCTCAGCTACAGATTCAGCCTTTAAAAAAATATCTCAAAGAAAACCAAACTTGTAATCATTCGCTAATTCCGTCATGGATACCTGAGCTCTTCCTGTACAATGATGCTTGTTTGTTTTTGCACATCACGGTTTTATGTTTTGTATGGTTTTATTATCCGCCCCCTCCAACCTGTCCAAGGACTACCGATGGAACGTAGCCTTTGGCTAACTCTGGCCCATTTATTTGAATTTGTAAAAGGGCATGTTGATTAAAGTGCATCGTCACTGTCTTAAATGAATAAAGCAAAGTGTTACTATTAAAGTTCACATAAATGGGGGGGTTACATTGAGTGTTACAAATGATGTATTCAATACGCATTTCCTGAGGGGTACAGGCAGACAAGGACTTTTTTTAGACACTTTAGCGAGAGGCGTGTGCACACAACAAGCCAGTGTGTGGTTGGATTCAGCCCGTAAAGGAAGCTCCATCTTCCTGGCAGGAAGTGTTTACAGCTCGGTGACATTCCCCTTGGTCTAACTGGACACATCTGACATCTGGCCCTCCACTGTCATAGGCCCTGGTCTGGTGTTGGCTGATGCCATCAAAGCACAGTGTCACGTATTTGCGGGCAGTTTCCTCCATGCTTCATTCTAGCCTGCCACTTTCGGGCGATCCAATCAGTGGCCCGTTACGGGCTCGGCACAGGCTCAGAATCTGGAGTTGGCCCCCGGGCACTGCGCTGTGCCTTCATTTGATTGACACACCTTTCTCGAACCTGTTTAATCCAAACTAAATGATCGTTCTAGTTGCTATAATTATCTGAATAATCACATAAAATAAATTGTGTAGAGGTTAACCACAATGCAGCGCTTGTGGTTAACCTTGCCAAAGCGAAAATCTATATACAATTTATGCAGCAGAAGTACAATCAGATATTACTGACTGATTGACAAAGGAGAGAAATTAAGCTCTTCCACTGCTTCCGGACACCAGCAGAAAGTCCAGCCCTTCAGCCGGCAATCAAAAGCTATAATTTCTCTGTCTCACACAAAACACACTAACACAAATGCACATGCTTAAGCGAAGAACGAAAATGTGTACTGCCGTACAAAGATGGTCTGCTTTGTGCCCCAGGGCTTTTGTATCCTTTTAATCAGC
Source organism: Bregmaceros cantori (assembly GCA_900302395.1). Classification (NCBI taxonomy): domain Eukaryota; kingdom Metazoa; phylum Chordata; class Actinopteri; order Gadiformes; family Bregmacerotidae; genus Bregmaceros; species Bregmaceros cantori. Next base: position 10,228 of record OMKY01182906.1, read on the forward strand.
TTGCCTGCTTGCCTGCGCTCCAAACGCTGTCATTAACCCAAACCAGTGCCATGTGTCTACACTTCCCCCCACCAAGACTCCCCAACTAGGCTGGATGGTAACTGTGACCTGTTGGGGGTTAGCAGCAGTGATCGGAGACAGCAGAATTAGTACTACACCTGCACTGACCAGTGCAAACAAGCTGGCCTTCAAAACTTAAAACTTCCTTGAAGAAAAGCTTTTAGAAGTTTGCTTCAAAATAACGGAACCTAAGATCCCAATTCAGTTTTCCAAGAAACAACAAGCTTAGCGGGACCAGTGATGCTGATATGCATAATCATTAAGTCATTGGAATGGCCTCACCAGCCCCTTCATAGACCCCATGCATTCTGCCTACAGAGCCAACCTCAACTGACACCACATTACTCAGGTAGAATCTTGTTTGTAGACTTCAGCTTCGTCTTAAACACCATCCCAGCCAGTGCACCGCTCTTTCAGCCCACCTACAAATACAAGTAATTTAAGTCTTATGGCTTGAGGATATGCAGTAGATGCACTTATAAAGTCATTATGAAAATCAAATTGTGGCCATTGTAGTAACTTGCAGGGTGCAAGCGCCGTTTTAAAATCGGAAAATGGGATGAAGAGTCGGGGGGAGACAGAACCTGCGGAACCGCTCGCCTATGGTCCGGGGGCCCACTCTATAACCACTCTGCCCCCGCACCTCCCAGCAGAACCCCTTGATATCACTATCATTTTACAGATGACACTGAATCGTAGTAATCAAGTCATGGAAAGGCATAGAATTGTTGACTCGATTATATTACAGTTGTATTTAAAAGTCATTGAAAATGAAAAGTAACATCAGTTACTTTCCTTTTGAAAGGCAGTAATGGAATTACATCACTGAAATTTGTAATGAGTAACTTGCAACTAAGGGATATCTATCTATCTATATATATGAAATCATGTGTATGTAGTTATTACAGCCAATGATGTTGAGTGGTGTTGCTATAAATGCATTGGGCCTGTTGTCCTGGTCCACCACATGTCATCTATAATGACAAGCACCAAGGCTGGCCCTCGCACACAGTACACTGTAATTGGGAGGCGGAGTGTAGCGTGCAGCTTTCCACAGCACAACGCTCACTGGACCACTGTTCCCAGCTCGCAGGATCAAGGAGATAGAATATATATAAAAATATATATGAGTGTGAAAGAGAGAGAGAGACAGAGAGAGAGAGACAGAGACAGATCCGAAATCGCTCCCTATCCCCTATGTAGTGCAGTATATGGGGCGCACGCCATTTTGTAGGGGTGTCCGAATTCCCTATATAG
>OMKY01182912.1:6330-17719 GCA_900302395.1 Bregmaceros cantori
CTATTTCCGGTTGTGCATCCATCCAACTTTCAGTGGCTCCATCTTGTGGACAGACAAGGAAGCGAATGTAATGGCGTTTTAAACCCGGTTTTCACGTTAATACAGTTTCACTGAAGTTAGAAAGTCCACAGATTTTGTATGAACAATAACTAAACTTAACATTGCACAATATGAGGAACTTTAAGAATTAACAAAATTTTTGCTTTCCGAACCGGTTCAGGACTAATTTTTTGATGGCGGAACGCTTCAGAGAAACCGAAAACGAACAGAATTTTACGAGGAGCAGAAACGGAAACGAAAAAAGATTTCAATTGTTCCGGAACAAAAACGGAACATTATGAAATCCACAAAACCGGTTAAAGCGTTTTTTTTTTTTTTTTTTTGCTCTCTATATATTTTCACATTTCCTCTGGGAGACTATTTCCGGTTGTGCATCCATCCAACTTTCAGTGGCTCCATCTTGTGGACAGACAAGGAAGCGAATGTAATGGCGTTTTAAACCCGGTTTTCACGTTAATACAGTTTCACTGAAGTTAGAAAGTCCACAGATTTTGTATGAACAATAACTAAACTTAACATTGCACAATATGAGGAACTTTAAGAATTAACAAAATTTTTGCTTTCCGAACCGGTTCAGGACTAATTTTTTGATGGCGGAACGCTTCAGAGAACGAAAACGTTAAACATATGCCTGTCTGAACCGTTCGGAACGGAACGTTTTAAAAATAATTTGGTTTTCAAGACCTGCTGGTGAGCCAGAACCAACAAATCGTCGACTAGAAAGAACATTGGGTCAGGTGTTGAGCGGATCCAACAAATTATTGGGAGTTTAACAACCGGCCAATCAGAGCGAGGCGGTTCTCTCTGCGAGACGAGATATGGGCGGAGTTTGGTATGTTAAGTGATCAAGTAGCGCTGTCGTCACTTGCTCCGCCTACTGTGCTGTGATTGGATAACCTTTGATTTAAAAAAAAATAATACTCCTCCCCCCTCCACAACATACCACACCGTTTTTGTGACTGAAGCAACCTATATCCATGAGAAGAGTTCTCCTTTCCAAAATATTTACCAGGAATCTTGAAGGGCGAGTTGACCTCAGCTGGTTCTTCTGACACACGGACACACACACGGACACACACACGGACACACACACGGACACACACACGGACACACAAATATAATATAATAAAGCATAGAAATAGAAAGCCAAGCAGTTTTTGTGCAGAACCAGTTTCACATTTTGCACCATTTCATATTAGTTTAATCCAGGTTATTATATTTAATTACTGAATGTATTCCATTTATAGAGTGTATTGCCCTAATGTGGGCCACTGCCTAATTTGGGACATCTAAGCTCCAGAGGCTCCCTCCCTAAAGTAATGAATGTCAGTGAAACTATGGTAAAAGCAAACTATGGTCTAACATCAAGTTCAACTGTTCAAAACTACATTTCACTGTACCACATTAGCAGAAATGGGCAGTAATGCATTACTCTGTTAACATTTTTCTGTGAACTTTTTTACTTCTAGAGTACATTTTTCACAAGTTACTTTCTACTTTTACTCGAGTAAATTTGAGGTGAAAAAAAAACTACTTTTTACTGAGATGTCAGCAATTCGCTACTCATTACATTAACTTGGACTTTAGCAACCTCCGTTGTGAACTGACACATATGTTGGTGTCATATCTCTCTCTCTCGGGCGCTCTCTCTCGCTCTCTCTCCATCTCTGTCTCTCTCTCTTTTTTACTGAAATTATTCAGTACTTTCCCTACTTAAGTTACTTTTTTGTTGAGTACTTTTGTACTTTTACTTGAGTAACTATTTGGATGACAATTTTTTTTTGTTTTTAAGTAATTTTTTCCGGCGTCAGCGCCGTTTTTCCATCTTTATTGGATAGCATTAGTTGGAAACTTGGTTGAAGAGATCGATGAGCGTAATCGAACTCGCGACACTGCGGACGCTGCGGTAGACACAGCGCCACTAACATGAATGGGGTCAGGTTAGGTGCGGTGTCCATCACCACTCGGCCAACGCGGACCCCTGGATGACTACTTTTTACTTGAGTAATATTTTTCTGAGGTAACAATACTTTTACTTAAGTAATTTTTATGGCTGCTCTGCCCATATCTGCACCTTAGGCAACTGACTGTCCCACATTAGGAAGCTGCAAGAAATGGCCCACATTAGGGCATATTCGTGGATATAGATGACCCTGGCTATCATGCTTGTTATATTCTAGGAAGCCTTTTCCGAGCATTCTTGTGATCAGACTAATGATCAGCTGACCATCTGGTAGCAGAGGAGTGGTGGGGTCCATGTTGGGGTCATGATGCCGTTCTGACGTTCCATTGGCTGATCGGTTGCCGTGGGCGACAAGCTTGGAGGACACAAGGCCTGTGATCAACAGTTTTATACTGGAGTTGAACCTGACACATAGACACACATACACACACATAGACAAACACAAACACATAGACACACATACACAGACATAGACAAACACATAGACACATAGACACACAAACACACACACAGACAAACACATAGACACACATACACACACACAGACAGACATAGACAAACACATAGACACGTAGACAAACACATAGACACACATACACATGCACACAGACACACACACACACATAGACGCACATAGACATAAACAGACACACACAGCCACACACATATACAGACACAAGCATCAAAGCCTGCACTCATTAATATAGGTACATATAAAATACATATAAAACACACACACACACACACAGCCCTCGCCAGGCGAGCCAGAAACAACAAATTGTCCACGCATCGCACGGCGCTCTAATCGAGTGCGATGCGTGGACGATGTGTTGTCGCCAAGTTATACCGCTAGAGGGCTCCACGGCTTTGCCGGGTCACATGTGGAATTTTAAATAAAAACAAATATGTTTTGAGTGATGAAATGGATGTTTTTTTTGTTGTCTTCAAAAATTGGAATCTCAACTCGAGATAATCTACTTACAGACATTGTATGTAATATTAATTTGGGCTGGGTATCGATCCGAATTTCCTGGATCGATTCCATTTCGATTCATAAGGTCACGATCCGATTCGATCCACGATTTGATCCGATCCGATATCGATGTATTTACACACATAACATAATGCAAATAAATACCGTCCCATAGACAAAACAGATTGTACCGGTTTACGTGCAAGACGGACACAGAGAGAAGATTCAAGTATCAAGTATCAGAATTATCCGGTCCGAGTTGGGATTCGAACCCAGGACCTTCTAGCTGTGAGGCAGCAATGCGCCACCATGCACCCCTAGTATTATACTAGGGCCTGAATGCCATCATTCAGGCCCTAGCATTTTACTGCCCTAGCATTTTACTGCCCTAGTATTTTACTACCCTAGTATTTTACTACCCTGGCAAGCCAGAACTAACTAATCGTTCGCGCATCGCTCACTGTTCACGGTTCACGGTTGGTGGTCTGGATTAAGCAGGGTGAAGAAAGGAGAAGATCCAAATCAAGTTATGAAATCACAGCGCAGTAGGCGTGACAAGTGGCAGGGAGTAGGAGGAGCTTTCTTTAAAAAAAAAAATCTAAATCGAGACACTTAACAAGCTCTGCCCAGGTCTCGCCTCGTACAAAGCTCGGCCTTCGCAGGGCTCTGACCGAACTAATGAGCGACGTGTGATCGATGGCTGGGTTCCGGCTTGCAAGGCTACCATTTTACACCACCACTGATTTAGCCTGTCTATCCAGAACGGATGCATTGTCCACGCATCAATCGTGGTCTAGCGATGTGCGATGCGTGGACGATGCATTCGTTCTGGCTCGCCCGGCTACCTCTGATTGGCATGGTAACAGTGATCAAAGGACGTCTTACTTCATTATGATAATGTATCCAATGTACATTAGCACCATCACCCCACTCTCCCACCTGAAATACACAGACACACGGGCATTACACTGTATCTTTTAATCATGTTTTGGTTTTTATTTTCATTTCCTTTAAAATATTTATTCTCATCTATTTTGTAATAGGGTTGTTGCACGAGTGAGCGCGTGGGTGGGCGGCGGCCATATCGGCTCCAGCGCGCTGTATGTTTACAGTCTGTCTGCTGTATGTTTACAGTCAGAGACACGGTTCGAGAGAGAAAGAACTGTTAAAATGTGTAAAATATAAAATTTTAAAAATGTTAAAATCTAAGAAAGATTGTGGGATATACCGGGACACGCTAGAAAAGGAGGTCAGAGAAAAATATTTAGACAAGATAATCATTCATAAACGGATTGGACCTCTACCAAATATCAACAAGTGAATGGATTGAGGACAATACATGTAAACATACAGCGCGCTGGAGCCATAATGGCTGCCGCCCACCCGTGACTTCACGTTCTATAGCCTGATTGTATTTATGCTTCTCAACGTGTCACAAGTTTTCTTGTTGTCTTATGTAAAGCACCTTGTGCTAGACAAATAAATTTGACTTTGACTTGACAGCCAATACCTCACGGTTACAAACCCGCATATTGGTCCCACCTGATTTCTAATTTCAACCTGTGCCCCTGATCACAACCAATTTAAAATCACAACCAATCAGCGGTGTGTTTGTTGGACTCTACTCACCAGAATATCTGTCCATCATAGATAAACTGGCGACACACACACACACAAAACACAACAAAACACACATACATGTACAAGAAACAGAAAAACATACACACACAAACAGACAAAACAAACACACATACACGTACAGAAAGAAATAGAAACACACACACACACACACACATTATTAAATATCAGAGATGTCAGTAACTGAGTTACAGTAACATCGGGGTTTGAAGATCATGATTTGGACAGTGAATACCAGTTACTGCCCTCAGGGAGAAGATACAGATTCCCAAACTGCAAAACAAATGGGTTCAAACATCCAATGGTTCCCTAACAAATAAAAACTACTAAATGAGTTAATGTTAATTTACAGTCTCTGAGCCGTGCCTGAAGGCAATATCCAGACTTCAAGTCATTTTTATCGCTGCTTTTATATGTTTTTATATTTTATATGTCATTTGTTTCATGTTTCCTTGTTGTTTTCACTGTGAATAATAATAATAATAATAATAATAACAACAACAATAATAATAAGAATAACAATGATTAACATATAAAATAATGAACTTACTGCCATCAGGGCCAGCACTGTTAGGATGTAGCACAAAGAGTCACGGAATATGGAGTACCTGCTGAGATAGATGACCTTGACAGAAGAGGAGAAAACCATTGTCCTTAACACGTTACACTACAATACTGTTCATACCTATCTTGCTTACATACTCGAACCATCACACAGTGCCAATTATACATGGACAAGACAGGGGGACAATTCAATTGACATGTAAATGACATGTAATTGACATGTAACTGATTACATGTTCACCAGAGCAAGCATGGACGGAGTCAGACTGTTTTTAACTTCCCAACTGGTATCAGAACTGAGCAGAGACAGACAGACTGCAGAATACAGCCGCACACCCTTCTGGCGTTTGTCATTTGACCAGCTGGGCCATTTCGAAATGACTCTAAGGGCCAATCTCAATTCTATTTTTCTACCCCTACCTCTCGTCCTATCAAACGGAGCTGTAAGGTATAGGGCTTGAAACTGTACCCCAATGAATTGGGATACCCCTTCACAGTCACATACGTCATAGGTCCGCCCCCTCAGCTTGGTGACGTAACAAAAACAACAGATTCAACAGCCAGAAATAAACAAACATGCTTCGTACGGCCAGGGAGACTATGTTTGGAGGGGTACGATATGTTACAAAATACAATGCGATTACCTGGCAATGCGAAACATTTTAACAATGACAGCTCCCGACAATAAGGAAGTACACAAAGCCCTGAAATTTCGAACTGACAGTCCTCGGTATGCATGTACTATGCGTGTATGGTGTGTTTCACCTGTCCAGCAAACAGACTACACACTCCAATGATACAGAGGATGTTGAAGACAGCAGATCCTACAATGGTTCCTACTCCAACATCACCATGAGTGACAAACACACCTGGAGACAGACAGACATGACAGACAGGCTTATACATACACACTAGTAGACTAGTCCTTGACTAACCCATTATGAAACTAGAAGCACTCAGAGATTGCAAACCTGCACCCCCGTGGTAAAAAATAAAATAGTACTTTTAATGCTAGCGGTATGTGTGGCAACCCATTATCAATGCAAGTGCTCGAGTAGCGCAGTTGACCCATTGACTGTATTCCCACCGGCGAACATGCCAACTACACTTCCCAGCGGCCCCATGTGACCCGGAAGTCTGGTCACGTGACCGCGGTAAGCGTCCAGCGATCTATCGGTAAGTTGGTGATTAACTATGATTATGTTACTTATAGGCCACAGAAATGCACCAAAAGTTAGTCGATTCTTCAGTGTGCCATTTCAAACCACTGTACAACATTTCATCCAGATCCGGGCACTACTTTTTCAGTTATCCTGGGGACAGACAAACCAACGCTACCAAAAATGATCTGCTTCGCGGCACAGCCCCAGCGCAGGTAATTAAACGGCAAATATTTTAATAATCGGTAATGGCCAAGGAAATTAGTTATTTTTGGCTGTTTTCTGCTAACGCTCCCCCTATTAGTATATATAATTTCTGATAATACAAGATATTGAACATAAATGAGGAACACGCCGGCGAGCGGAGGAGAACTTGCGGCACTGCAGACGCTGTGATCAAAACCACAGCACCACTACTATGAATGGGGTGATCGGAGACAAACTTGAATCCGAATTGACAAACATACTTATTGGCAGATATGGGTAGAGTTGTCATAAAATGACTTAAGTAAAAGTATTGTTACCTCAGCAAAATATTACTCAAGTAAAAGAAAAAAGTAGTCATCCAAATAATTACTTAAGTCATAGTAAAAAATACTGCACAAAAAATTAGTTAAGTAGCGAAAGTACTGAGTAACTTTCAGTATAAAAGAGAGAGAGAGAGCCCGAGATAGAGAGAGAAAGAGAGAGACCAAGAAAGCAAGAGAGAGAGAGAGCGAGAGCGCCCGAGAGAAAGACAGAGAAAGAGACAGTGCCCAAGAGAGAGAGAGAGAGAGTGAGAGAGCGCCCAATAGAGGGAGAGAGATATGACACAACATATGTGCCAACAGTTCCCAACAGATGTCGCTAACGTCCAAGTTAATGTAACGAGTAGCAAATTGCTCAGAAAAAAGTTTTTTTTTTCACCTCAAATTATCTCAAGTAAAAGTAGGAAGTAACTTGTGAAAAATGTACTTGAGAAGTAAAAAAATACACACAAAAATTGTAACGGAGTAAATGTAATACGCTACTGCCAATCTCTGCTTATTGGTTAAATACTGGAAATACAAAGTGAACTATGACAGTAGTGTGATTAAATATTTTAATTGTAATGTGCTCCTATATGTCCTAATATTATGCCCTAATATGTCAACATTCTCATACAAAAACACAATCACACAAAGACACACACGTGTGAGCCCACGGGTCTGGGGAAAAAACAGAAGATTAGTGAAGGAATGCTGGATGAAAAGGTCTTGTGAGTGAAACACACACACACACGACGCCGAGGCACAAATGCACTGACCGACACACACACACAGACATCCAGGCACAAATGCATTGGCAAACACAGTTCCGTACAGACCGACACACATAGTGTGACACACACGCAGAAACACACATACCGACACACCCACAGACACAGATAAACAGACACACACACGCAGACAGACACAGACAGACACACAGACAGACACCCACACACATACAGTACATATGTTCTGTATATATTGTGATGTAACCAGAGGCCCCACAACCGTACCATGTGATGCCAAGACAGGAATTACATAATGCAATTGTTTTCAGTTCAATGATTTAGTTGACTTTCTACAGCGTGCTGGTTATGACCACTGTAGTCTCGCATTTATCTAGCCTGGCAAGCCAGAACCAACGCATCGTCCACGCATCGCACATCGCTAGACACTTGCATTGGGTCTGGTAAAACCAGGGTCGGAAAATGTAAGAAAAAAAACATGTCAATCAAATCGTGTTATCCAGTCACAGCGCAGTGGGTGGAACAAGCTGCGTGGAGGTGTGACAACCAAACGGTTAGAGAGTGCGTCCCCCAGCCCATAGGTTGAGCAGTGCCGCAGGTTCAAATCCCCTGTTCGGCTTTTCTGCAATATCTCTCCCTGACTCTTCATCCCAGTTTCCGATGTAATCCTGTCACTATCTCTCTCAATAAAAAGAATGAAAAATGTCGCTTGCGTCCAAAAAAATAACGTAAAAAAAAAAAGAAATGCTTTTCGATTTATTATTAGCTGAGGCAGCTCAGAGAAATAGTTCCACAGCAGAAGTAGACTCGATAGCGACATCTCGCCTTTGCGGCTGAAAACTGCCGTTTTCCGTGGCAGAGATTGATTTCCTCGAAAGTACCCGCAATCGCGGAATTGCGCATTTCTGGAGGGACTAGCTTGCCCCTTGCTGCAGAAACCACGGCACAAATCTTACCTAAAATGGAAGTGAAGAGTTCGGGCGCGGAGCTTCCTACGGCCATGAACGTAGCTCCTGCGACGTCTTCACTTAGCTTCAGCTTCTACACACACACACTCACGCAGATTAGCAATAGAAACAGGTCAGAAAGGAGAGACATGGCGCCCTAAAGAGGACAGAAAATGCACACTTTGTTCCCAAGGAAAGGTGGAGACAGAGCTACACTTCCTATTGCACTGTGATGCATATAAAGACATTAGAGAATCATACTTCCTCAAAATATCACAGAAATACAAATAATTTGAGAATAGTGAATGTATCTTAATAGCAGCACAACATGTGTCAGACTGTGAACGCCTGAGGGACAACCAAAGGACAGGAGAGAAATGAACCTTCATGTTCGTTGACATGAAGACGTATTATTGCATTGATGATGCAAAAATGGTGGTAATGATTACAATGTTGTAGAGATGTATATTACTGGCTCCATAGTATGTGTACACTGTAGTGACTGACCAAAATGAGTTTTTTGGTACCCAATTTTTGCCCGGTGGAACGATACCCATAACCGATATGTAACCGATATAGTGAATTTTAGAGCTGTAAAAGAAAGCAAGAACCTGGAACAAAAAGTGCTGTCAGTCAATTGTCAACCAGCTTGTTGGGAAGAAGTTACACGTTTTTAGTGTAGTAGTCATTTCCATGGCATTGTCATTTAGAACAGGGTGAGTCTTTTTCAGGTGATGCCACATATTGCTGGTGTTCTTTTGCTTAGGTTTATTAGACACCTGGCTCATGGAAAGTGTATGGATAATGGAACTCACATACTACATTTAAATGTCATGTCGTTTTCATTCATATTGAGATCATTCTCAATATGTAATGTTTCTTTTATATAGGGGTAAGGGACAGTTGGAGGAAAAACAATTACCAATTTTAACTGTGCAATTGCAATAATATTGCAGATTCCTCCGTATGACCAGGGAAATTCACTGATACTGACGCAAAAATGCTAGCCTGGCGAGCCAGATCCAATGCATCGTCCATGCATCGCACATCGCTAGGCGCTTGCATTGGGTCTGGGAAAATCCAAGTCACCGTCGGTACCGAATCAATAGACCAATCAACACAGACATGGGGGGAGTTTGTACGGACTACGCAAGACGTGGGTGGAGTTTGGTTGTCACGCCTCCACGCCGCATGTCCCACCTACTGTGCTGTGACTGGATAAAACAATTTCATTGACACATTTTTTTTTTACGTTTTCCGACCCAGGTTTTACCAGACCCAATGCAAGTGTCAGGCTACAAAAATGCCTCATATCGGCCGATATATTTGTCGGTCATCGATATATCGGTCTGACTCTAGTACATTGTCGTGTAAAAAAGGTTTTATATTTCATCTGTTTATTAAGTTTGATATATGCACAATGAATGCTGCCCATTACCATGCCAATAAAGCCGCATTTAATTTGATATTGTTTGCATGATTACTTAAAGCCCCAAAGCCGTACAACACTGGTGCAGGAGAGTAATACCTCCGAGATCTTCTCCAGGGAAACCACAAAGTAGTCGTCACAGACGATGGCCAGAGCCAGGAACATATACAGAGCCTGGAGTCACATGCACAGAGCCTGCATAAGTCATGTCTGAATATAAGTAATGTCTGAATATAAGTCACATCTCAGTATAAGTAATGTCTGAATATAAGTCACGTCAGAATATAAGTCACATCTGAATACAAGTCATGTCTGAATAAAAGTCACATCTGAATACAAGTCATGTCTGAATATAAGTCACATCTGAATATAAGTCACATCTGAATACAAGTCATGTCTGAATATAAGTCACATCAGAGTATAAGTCACATCTGAATACAAGTCTTGTCTGAATATAAGCCACATCTGAATATAAGTCACAGCGGGAACACCGCAAATGAACAAAATGTAAGGATTAATGTTCGTTTTACTAACAAAGCGCAAATAAAAGACTACAAAACCACAATTTACCGCAATGGTGGACAAAAACCCGCCCAGAATTTTTCATGTGGAGCCCAAGTACACAGAGACTCACTGCGATGGCGTGCAGCAGGACCGCTCCCTGCCTCCTCTGAACATTGCTGAAGACGTCTGGAGGGAACTGGTGGATGGCTGGAACACAGAACTCAGGTTTAGCATTGGCCCAGACCTGGCTATCTTTCTGAATAATGGAGAATTTACAATTGGTAATAAATAGTATTTAATAGAATTTAATTCATGCAAAATAATAGTGTTGTGTTCAACTCTATTGTTTCTGTGAGACATGGACCCTAACGGCAAAGCTAGAGAGAAGAATTCAGGCCACAGAGATAAGATGTTTCTGCAGGCTCTTCGTAGGCTGGCAAGCCAGAACCAACGCGTCGCCCACGCATTGCACATCGCTAGACGCTTGCACTGGGTCTGCGAAAATCGAAGTCGCCGTCGGTACGAAATCAATCGACCAATCAGCGCGTACGTGGGGGGAGTTTGCAGGGGCTGCGCAAGACGTGGGTGGAGTTTGGTTGTCACGCCTCCACGGTGCTCGTCCCACCTACTGCGCTATGACTGGATAACACAATTTGATTGACATGTTTTTGTTTTACGTTTTCCGACCCTGGTTTTATCAGACACAATGCAAGCGTCTAGTGATGTGCGATGCGTGGATGATGCGTTGGTTCTGGCTCGCCAGGCTAGGTGTGTCTGTGTCTGTTACCTGGTGGTGTACAGTTTACATCAATAGTGTCATTGGTCGCCAATAACCTCCGTCCAGCTGAACCAGAAGCTTTTATCCCACTCCTTGTCTCTGAAGAAGGAACACACAT